>JABEVN020000206.1:0-52472 GCA_013146195.2 Codonopsis lanceolata | reverse complement strand
TGAGCCGGAGAAAGACTCTTTGATCTCATAGCATCGGTCTTTGTTGCGAGGAAGGAGGACTTGGAAACCGTCTACTATGTATCACGTCACTTATTTGAAGTTGAAGCGAAGTACATGCACATCGAGAAGGTGATTCTCGCGCTAATGATAGCAGCGAAAGCCGTATTTAAGCCGAAATCGGGGTTTATCTTGACTTACCTCTGCGAAGAATACTACGAGGGCGATGTTCTTTGGAAGAATGATGAAGTGGGCCGTTGAGTTGGCGGGTATGCAATTGTTTACCTTCCAAGAAAAACCATCGAGCTCAAATTTTGGGCGATTTCATTGCAGAAGCCTCCTTCGCCTTGGCGAAGGAGAAGCGATGCGCCCAGTCGGGGACCTTCCTGTGAGCAAGTGCCGGGCAAGTATCCTCATGGCTAGCGACCACCTCGGCCGCGGACATTGTTAAGTAGATGGATCGTCCGACAGCAAAAAATAGAAGCGGAGGCGGGCATTCTCCTCGTTACACCGAGATGGAGGCGGAAATCGATTAAGGCCTTGGCTGAATTTCCAGCGTCGAACAACGTCGCCGATCTGGCCTTGATAGCGGCGTTGAGCGGCAGCCAGAGATAGGGAACTCAAATCTTGATCTTCGGACTCCAGTAGTGTAAAAGCGATTTCGGGGGAATCTGAGGTAAACCATCAACCCTCGACAAGTACCCAGAACTTGCACTAGCGCGAGTGTCCTCGCCCGATTTGAATCTTGGAGTTGGAACAAATAGGAAGGGAGGAAAACACGAGGCGGATTACCTCGAAAAATGGCATGAGTGAACTCGGCGAGCTCCCAAAACATGGATCGAAATCACGGATACCGAATCCATTGATAAAGAAAGTATTGATGCTAGAGCAGGCGGCGGCAGTGTTGGATCGATGACATCAAAAATGCATCGGACGGGGGATACTACCCGGAGGCGGAGAGCAAGGATGATGAAGCGATGGCAAGAAGGTCGGCGGATCACGCTTTAATTGAGGATGTACTATCTGAGGCGATCCTTCCGAAGCCTCTCTTAAGGTGTGTTCGACCCGAAACCACACAAGGATTACTAGCAGAATGCATGGAGGGGTGTGTGGTAGCCATCCGGGGCTCGAACTTTGGCGGATAGGGTCATTTTCCACGGATACTATTAGTAGGCGTTGAGAAAGGATCTTGAGGCATACGCCCGAAAAATCGACAAGTGTCGAAAGGTTCGCTAATATCCAAAGATTACCTTGGCACCTCAAACACCGTGTCGCGGCATGGCCTTCGAAATGTGGGGGCTGGACCTAATCGGGGCCATTCCCCCGCATGAGAAAGAACAAGTTTGTGATAGTGGCGGTGGACTACTTCACGAAATGGATCGAGGCAAACCCTTAGCAAGCATCACGAACAAAGGGCCATCGACTTCATTCGAGACAATGTTCTCTGCGGATCTGGATTACCAAGAGCCATTGTATCGACCACGACACAGTTTTCAAAAGATTCACGGCCGGTTGCGAGGAAGAGGAATTCGACATTGGAAGTCCTCGGTAGCACAAGGAGCGAGGCGGAAACAAGCAAATACTTCATGCCTTGAAAAGAAGGTTAGATGACAAAAGGCGGCTTGGCTCGGGAGCTTCGGCGGAGTCTTATGGGCAATCCGAGCGTCTCGTAGAGGCTCAGCCAGAAAGCCTTCTCTTGACATATGGGCAGAGGCCGTGGCCGGTCGAAATGAATCTCCCAGCTGCAAGAGTTATCCATTTCAATGAAGAGGCGAACACAAGAATCAAGGACTACGGACCTTGACTACCTTGAAGAAAACGAAGGCTCGAAACGGATGAAGGCAATCAACTACAAAAAGCTCGCCAAGGCCCATCATGACAAAGGGTGAATCCTCGCACGTTCTCGGTCGGCGATATGGTGCTAAGAAAAGTCGAGGTGACGGGCAACAAGCGGGAAGAAACAAGCTTTCTCCCAATTGGGAAGGACCGTATAAAATCAGCGGCGGCATTCGGCGAGGAACCTCTGAGGGCTCGCGAACCAGGCGGAACTCCTACGAAAAACCCTTGGCATTGAGACCACTTGAAAAAATATTATCGGTGATACGTAATCTTCTTATATATATGAAAGGAAATTTTCAAGCGAAAAAATGTTCAAACCATCGTATTCGAGATCGCATATCTCGCCAAAAAGCGAGCGCATTGCCTGCCAATTGAATCGCATTATACAAAAGCGAGGTCGCGTTGCCTCGCCAAAGCGAGCCTCGCCAAAATCGCAAAGCGAGTCGCGTTGCCTCGCCAAAAGCGAGTCGCGTGCCTCGCCAAAAGCGAGGCGCGTGCCTCGCCAAAGCGAGATCGCATTATCTCAAAAAGCGAGTCGCGTTGCCTCGCCAAAGCGAGATCGCGTGCCTCGCTAAAAGCGAGGCGCGTTGCCTCGCCAAAGCGAGATCGCGTTATCTCGCTAAAAAGCGAGGCGCGTTGCCTCGCCAAAGCGAGATCGCATTATCTCGCTAAAAGCGAGGCGCGTTGCCTCGCCAAAGCGAGATCGCATTATCTCGCTTATGCCTCGCCAAAGCGAGATCGCATTATCTCGCCAAAACACGAAAAACACTTATATATATAGGCGGAAAACACTTGCACCATACGGAAGAAAATATTTGCAAAAACTAAGCGATAACAAAAACATACTTACAATTTACACCAAGGATAAAAGATTACATATAACCATTGTTTGAAACTATTGTCATTAAAAGATGATAAAAATCTAGGCTAAACCCCTCTGTCTCACCGGCCTCCTCCTCCTCGCCGCAGCTTGCTCGGAAATATATTGACTTTTTGAAAGCTCCTCCTTTCGTTTTCGGCCTTCTAACTTCGGCCATCAAGCGATCGCCCCATAGTGTGCACTGTTGAGGGTAGCTGCCACACCGCATGAAAGCCACGATAGCTCTCTTTTATATAGGCATTTTTCGAGCCGGCGGGGCAAAAAGGTTGTTCGCCTCGGCGGGAGAGGCGGCCACTCGGGAGCTTGAACCCGGCATCGGCATCTTTTATCGGCCAAGCTCGGCATCATCGAGCGGTATCAGCGAGGAGACTCCTCGGCATTCGGGACCAAAAGAGGCAAGGTTCGCCATCTCCACCACCTCGACAGCACACCGCCCGCCACGCTCGGGAAGGCTGAACTCGGCCCGTCTCCATATAGTCGAGCCTCACCTCATAAGCAAGCGAGCTCAGATATCTCGCCAAAACTTGCTCCTCGCTAGGCTTATTGGCTTCGGCCTTCAAGTTATCAACCTCATCCACCACTCCACTTAAAGCAGCCTCGAGCTCGCTCACCTGCACGCTCCGCTCGCTAGCCTTGTCGCTTGGCATCTGCTCAGCGCCCGGCCAAGCCGTCTTCTCGGCGAGAAAGTTGAAGACCTCTTCGGTCTTCAGTAAATCCCGCTTCCGAGGACTTCACTTTCGGCACGAGAAGAAATCTCCCCCCGGCGCTTGTCGAGCCTCTCCGATCCTCGCGGACTCGGCGGCCTTGCTCGGCTTGTCATGATATGCGGCGATACCGACCCCATTTGTAGAAGCAAACCAAGCGTAAGCAACACAAGTAAAAGGAACAAAGATGCGAGAAATAGAAATAATGAAATTAGTTTACCTCGCTCGAGCTAGCCAAAGATCTTTGCGGTTGAAATGGTAGGCGGGCGGGCATCGTCTTAGCAGCCGCGGCCGGCACCCCTCGCCAAATAGTCTTTGCCGTAGCACCAAAGTCGGCGGGGAAGTTGTTTATCACCTTGGCAGCGTGGTTGACAACATGCTCGCTATCGGACAGCGTCGCGGCCGGCCAGGAGATGGGGCCAGTCGCCTCGGTAACAACATTAGCGGGAGGGGGGGAACTTGAACATACGCCTCTTGGCCCTCGGGCATCGCCCGCAGGCTGTGCTTACCCTTTGCCTTAGTAGGAGGAGCCAGAAGACGGGCGGTAGGGGCCATCTTGGTAGGATCCTCAAAAACCCGGTGGCGGCGCTCCTATACCATCATAGCCAGAAGCTCTAAGCTCGGCATTTCTTCGCTCCTCCTCGGCCTTGGTTTATCCAAAACGGCATCTCGAGACGACCATCTCTACAAAAAATAAGGAAGGTCGCATCGGTACTCAAAAAGACGAAATTTAGCAAAAAACCGAAGGAAACAAACAAGCGAGGAATAAACAAAATTAACGATGTTGGGCACTCGAGCCCATCTATACCCTCACATCTCGGACATGCAGGGGCAAATGTCAACCACGATGCGGGGGCCGACCCTCTCGACTCACGTATTCGAAACAGAATCGCCCTCTCCTCCTTCAACCTCATTTGCGCGAAACGAAACCTTGATAAAAGGCCCTCATTCTCATGATGGCCTTCCAATTGTAGGATCGAACACACACCGCCCCTTCATCGTCGAGCAAGGGGGCCTCGATAACAAGCCTCGTAGCCTTAAATCGGCATCATTCAAAGTCTTCGTCCTCAACGGCCGAGTAGGGTTTCCCATCGGGAATCTCGAAATTCCACCGCGACTTCGATTCCACAAAGCGAGGGCAACCTTGTCGGACCACCTATGGTCCTTATTCCCAAAGGCGGCAAAAAGGGGAACCCTCGAGGATGCCTAAGAGCGGTCGGTCGGTTCATGGAAAGCGTGACCTTATAGTAACAAAAGAGATCCGGTGAAGGCTCGAATCCCTTCGGCTCGTATGCAGACGGCAAAAGCTCACCAATGATCGGGTCGATTGGGCGAGAGGTCAGTGACATGGAGCTCGTCGAGTAAGAAACTTCGCAAATAAGCGGATCAAGAGGCAAAGCGCACGAGAGTCGAAGAGGCTGGAATAAAAACAACATGACTACGAAGGCTCGCGGCTCGGAAACCCCAAACCTCGAATGCAGGAGGAACCTCGGAAAAAATCGAGCGTACATCGCGACCAAGCCTCCACATACGCCAAACCTATCTTATTCTCGAAAGGCCTCAAAAGAATGAGACACCCTCTCGCCTCATCCCCATCTCTTCACGAAATGAAGCCTCCGCTCCACTAGCCATCTGTCGAGGTTGTCGTTGCCGCAAACTTCTTTCAATCTGCGAAAGTGCAAGACTCGCTCCCTGGTAAAAATTGAGCAATCGGACTTAAGCCAATACGAACTCGACACGAAAACACTCTCATAGGGGCATCGATGGATAGTCAGGGCAGAAAACTTCGTCGCCGAACTTCCGGTCTTGGGCTAACCTTCACCCCGTAACTCGCAGAGGAGAAACCTCGCTGAGGAGTAACCGCCGCCATCTATCCTCGCCGCCTATACATGGGACCACCGCGAGGAACTTCCCAAAGACCGACTCAACAAAGGGGCCCTCACCATCCGAGTCTAACGAAGAAATCGGCGGGACCGAGCTCTCCAGAACTAATAGGGCCCATGGTCGTCTCCTTGTGGATTACGGTATCCACCATGATCTCCTCGGCAAAACAAACCCTCACCTCCACACCTCTCCAAGCGGGACCGCGAGGAATAGATTCAGCCTCGTCATCGGGTAGGTTGCCACCCTCAAAACCGCCGAGGTCTACATCCTCGGCATTATTCTCGGCCGAAACCACGAGAGGATCCTCGACTAAGGGCGGACTACACCACGAAGGGCACCGAGGCACGAGAAAGATCCTGCCGTGGAGGCTCACTCGGGCGTTCTCGGCCGAGGCGAAGCCTCGGCCACGTTGCTAGGAAGAAAGAGAGGATGACTCTTAAGCGAAAGCGGGTATTCGAATAACCTGTTCGGTAATCTATCAGTTCCATGGAGGAACTGCTAGAAGAAGATGAAGAGGAAAAAACGGGAAAGGGAATCCTACGAGACATCCACTCTAAAAAGAAAAAGCAAAGGAAAAGAAACCGTACCAAATGAAGATAAACTGGAAGATCGCCGGAGGAATCTACCGTTAAAGTAGAAAATACGCTTTGAAAAAAGAGGAGAGCCCAGGAAAAGTTAAAACCAGGAAAATAAGGACCACCAAACCTGTTAAAACCGTCGGAAAAACACGGTAACCGCCGTGGGGAAGAAGAGGAAGCGTGGAAAGGGGAAAAAGGTAGAGAAACACTACGATTTTCAAGGTAGGCAAGAGGGTGAAACGGAATGAAAGCTGGAGAAGTCGCCGGAAATCGCCTATGGATAGTGGGAAAATCGGCGAAGAGAGAGATGAGAAAGTAAAGCGGTGAAAAACAAAAAAGAAAAAGGGGATTTTTATACCCCCCGCTTCTGACGTCGTTTCGATCGGGGCCCAATTTCATCGGTCGGCCGCGTATTTTTTCAGAATGCGCCCAAAATTATGCCACGTCATCATTTTCTCAGATTTCGAGACACGGAAAAAGGCGGCAGTAATAATTTTTCGAAATTCGAAAAGCCGCCCAAAAGCGAAAACCAAGAAACCGCCAAAACCCGCATTTAATGCGGCTGAAAAGACGCAAGCGTCTGAGCAGACCTACGAGAACGTCCCATAAACTTCCAACCTCGGCTTGAGCCTCGTCACGGCGAAAAACCCAGAAACAGCCTCGAATTAAAACCCGTAAGTCATCCTCGGCCGAAAGCATGACGCCGACCTCCTACCATCGATGTACGGTATTACTTTTCGCCCTCTCGGCGTCGAGTGGCCAAAAAGTAGGGGGCCACTGAAAGGATTGAACCAAGGGATTTTCCCTCGGCCCTACCCTCGTCACAAAGGAGGGTCCCACCTTAAAAAGCCACCAGCCAACGAGGGCAATAGCACGTGCCTATCGGATAAACACTCCAGCCTCTAAGCATTGTAACCCTCGGCATGACGAGCCCCGGCCACGATCGTCCTAAAAGACCGCGGGCACCCTCCGCCCGCCACCAAATCATTCTTCATTATCCTCATCCTCGGTAACTAAATAAAAGCGTTCGTCATAAAGACCGCTCGATCTCGACATCAGACCAATCATCCGCCCCGACAACGCATTTAATAACAGCCGCTTTGTGCTCCCCAATTACTGGCTGCCACGTCGCCCTTAACTTCAGGTATAAATATGAGAACCCCCATGCAGGGCAGGGTAAGTAATTTCAGCGATATTATAACTCTCTTATCACAACTCCCTATCAAACAATTATCACGGCTCATTTATTACCAAAACTCTATCGGAAATCTGATTCATACGCCGGAGGGTTATAGTCGGGCCAACCCTACACCTTAACGGTGTTTATTGTTTATATTGTGCAGGTTAACCGCTGGACGAACAAGAAGCTGCCACCTCATCCTCGCTCACACGTGGACGTCAAGACAAGATCACCACACATTTTGCGTGATCAGAAATATACATTTAAACAATGATTGCTCTTAATTCATTGTACATTTCATAGAGTATGATACTCGGCTACTTGCCCATATACATAATCACACCCCTCCAGAGTCATTGTACATGTTCCCAGAGCAATTAGACTATGATTTACTTGCTCATATTCATCCTCGCTTTTCTACAATGTCAATGAGAGAAAATGGAATTCGGTAATAAAGATGTTGTCACATCTCACCAGGATCATGTTGATCTTTAAAAGTCCATTCATCCAACATGTCATAACTGATGCTACTACTTTTTTTTAAAGGTTGGATGGGACATAGACCTTACTCCAACCTTTACTTTTTAATATTTTAATGTGTTAAAAGGCTACAATTATCGATATATTATGTCATTGGTATGGCTAGAACAAATGGTGCCTCTGGTGAGGCTTTAAACACCCGACCTCTCGGTTGAGAGTAGTGATGCACCAGGGTGCTTCTGGTGGGGCTTGAACACTTGACCTCTCCGTTAAGATAAACGAGTAGCTAAATGGGGCCTTTGGGTAAGGCTTGAACAACAACGTTGCCTCTGAAGAGGCTTGAACATCCGACCTTTCTATTGAAAGTTGTAAAGTCCAAGGTGTCTCTAGTGAGACTTGAACATCGGACCTCTCCGTTAGGAGAACTGAGCAGTACCAGTTGAGCTATAGCTCGTTGGTTGATGCTACTAATTTTGCCGGTGAAATTACTTGGTTATACGCAACAAAAGTGGTCACATAACATTTATGGCTGAGTAAATAATGTTTGTTGAGTGTAAAATTAGACATGTCAGACTTTAAGGATCCATAATTGTTCATCAAATTATATTTCACTATGTACTTGTTCTTTAGCTTCTATGGATAAAATTTGTCTTAACAAAACTCACAAGTAAATTAATATCAATATAGGAAGATCTTATAGTATAATAAGTTTTTAAATTGTTATTTTTGTTTCCCTTGCATATTGGTAAAAAGAGATAAGGCATTACCTCTTAGATTGATGGTATTTAAAATTTTAATAGCTTTTTATGTTTTTTTATTTACTTATCAATACTTGTATATGTGTTCATATATAAATATAATCCTTATTTTGTAATTAGTTATGGTGGTTATCTAGTAATCTTGAGATAAGCAAATTATATTTTTCATTATATATATCTTCCTATTTTTGGTAAGTGCATTTTGAAGGGTTCTTGCTATATATATGGATGTGCTAATTACATTTGTCATTATATATATGAAATGTAACAAAACAAAGTGTTTCAATTTCCAATGTCATTTAATTAAATGTTTAGTATAAAAATTAAGAAAAATGTAATAAAACAAAGTGTTTCAACTTCCAATGCATATTTATGTTTACATTTATGGAAAGCATTTAGGCGGGAAAATCACGATTGTTATATATATATATATATATATATATATATATATATATATATATATATATATATATATATAGATATGTCAATACCTTAAAGAGTAATGCTTGAGAATTGAGATACAAAAATGTTACAAAATCGTGGTCATAAATTCTTATTACCTCCGTCCCAATATAAATAGTGTTTTAACAAAGTTTTTTTTTATCCCAAAATAAAAGATGTTTTATGATTTTATTAAATATTTATTCATATTTTGTCAAAAAAATGTCCTTATTTATTACGCTCAAATTAAATGTTGTTAAAAAAAAGATTGGCTGAGTGAAAATAGTGAAATACTAGTGTAACTTAACTACAGTAGATGATTTTAAATGATGATAGATTAGTCTTTATAATCTTTATTAATCTGTGTGTAAATTATTAAAATATCATTTATTTTAGGTGAAGCTAGTTAGGGCAAGTCCAATGGTGGTACTTGCATATAGGTATCAAAATCAAATTTTGATACCTATTGGTTATTGTTTATGGGTATCAAATAATCATTTCCAACCATAGGATCAAAATTAGTTTCTAAGTTATACACCTTGTATGCCTTTTTGTTACTAGGATAGCCTATAAAGACACATCTTTGATATCTAAGGGAGAACTTGTCTCTATTATGAGAAGGAGTAGAGGCATAACACAAGCATCGTAAGGTTCTGAGGTGATTGTATTAGGTGGTATGCCAAAGAGGATCTCAAAAAGAGTTTTAAACTTAATAACATAATTTGGGATTCTACTGATTATATAAGTAGTAGTTAGGAGGCAATCACCCCATAATTTCTTTGGAAGATTGATTTGGAATCTCAAAGCTCTTACAAGTTCAAGTAAGTGCTTGTGTTTTCTCTCAGCTCTTCCATTTTGCTGAGGGGTATCAACACAGGTGCATTGATGAAGTAACCTTTGAGAAGTCAATGACTTCCTACACCATCATTAAAAAATTAAGTCCCATTGTCAGTCCTTAGTTATTTAACCATGCTTTTGAATTGATTATTCACCATTTTTAGAAAAGTAGTGGAGAATTTGACAAAATTGACTTTTGGTCTTTAAAAGAAATGTTCAGGTGGCCCTAGAGAAGTCATCTACAATGGTGAGAAAGGAAGTTCAACCATCATATTTGGATTTCCTATAGGGTCCCCAAACATCACAATGTATAAGACCAAATGGTTCAGAACTGTGAGAGTCACTCAAAAGGAAAGGATGTCTGGTTTTCCTAGCAAGATGACATATATCACAGTAAATATGATTCATAGAATTGAATTGCAAATCGAGAGCCTTAATATGTTTCATAGATTGAACGTGAACATGCCCAAGTCTAGTATGCCACATATACAATTTGTTTATAGGCTTGGTAAGACCAAAAGAATTGCTAAATTTACACAAATGAGTTACTGAATTATTATACATAGGAGTGGCCATCTTGGATTCATTACATTCAGATAGATTCAATTTGTATAAACCACCATCATGGCTACAAATCTTCGTGACTTTATAATATATATGGTCCTGGAGAAAACAAGATTTAGTAGAGAATATCATGTATTTATCACTGTCAGAGGTTAACTTGCTTCCTTATATTAAATTCACATGAAAACCAGGAGCATAGTAGACATTTTTAAGTGTGATATCTTCAGACAGAACAATATTACCCTTATGAGTAATGATAGAAGCCTTCTCATTGGAAAGATGGATCACGGTGTTAATAGAAATAGGATTAATAAGTTTTTTCAAAATTAACAGTAATATGATCACTGGCACCAATGTCTATTATCCAGTCAAGAGAGGAAGAATTCATACTGGCAAGATATAAATGATTTAAAGGATTAGTATTGGTACCTGCTAGAAGATCTTCATGGTTGTCAAGTATAATAGTTGCAAAGGTGACATGTTTTACATTATTGAGGAGAGCCATGAGTTGTTGATATTGACCTGGGTGAAGTGGTTGGTGGTATTATCTGCAGGGATGCCATTATTGTCTTTGATTCCAGTGTCTTTAAGGGAGTTTGAGCAGCAGCATTGTTGACAATCGAATTGTTCTTGATCTTTCCTCTATTCTTAGGCATTCTAGTAAGATCAGGTTTTGTTCCAAACAATTGGCGCCATTCAAGATATCCAAGAAGAAAGAAACATTTGTCTTTGGTATGAGAGTCTCCATGGAAAAAATTACAGAAAATTTTTCCTTTGGAGAAAGAGTTTTGATAATTTCCTGTGGATCTACCTTTAGCAAACTTGTTCCCATTGTTGTTGATATTTCCCATCAAGACAGATGGGATACTTTCAAAACTCACAGTGTTACTGATGAACTCAAATAAGTGTGATATTTATTATCGTTTTTATGACTTAACTTGGCGTAAATGTTGCACTTTTTATGGGTATTTTGTATGTTTGGTGATTACAGGTCTATGAGAGATTGATGGTGAAAAAGTGAAAAGAAACTTAAGTTTAAAGAAGAAATTTGGATATCATGGTATCGAATGGGCATTCGCTATATATCTGTGGCGAGCTGGAGCTGAAGTTGGAAGCAATGTCATGTTTTTAAAGGGAATTTCAGACATTATCCATTTCAGTAAATATGGAATTATTATTTTTCTCTAAATTGTTGTTATTTATTTTCTTTCTCTTTTGTAATTAATGAAAAAATAGGATAAGATATAGATTAGATGTTGTGGACTTTGTCAACAACTACCAATGAGTGGGAGTTAAGAGTGGAGATCATGGCCTCTATAAAGGAGGAAAGACTTGGAGAGCAAGGAGTGGCTCAGCTATACAAGGAGAAGTCCGTTTTAGAAGTGGGGATGAATCACAAACAACACGGCTGATACACATAATCATACACACACATATACACTCGAAGATTTTGGTAGCAGCTTGTTCGTTTCTTCCATCACACTGCTGAGTTTATTTTCATTTTGAATTCATTTTGTAAGTAATCTTTAATTATGTTTAGTGGCTACTTTTATTTCTTCCAGTTAATGAACAAGTAATTCTTTACAAGTTTCTGCTGTGACATCTAAGTGTTTTAATTATCAATTGGGTTTAAGTATTTATTCATTCTCTATTTGTCTGTTGCAAAAGGAATTGCAACGTAGGATTATTATGCTTACTTAATGTTTATGGCCAGAACCTTAATTAACATAATATTTCATTGCTAGTTATAACCGTTGATCCGTAATTGTCACCGGGTTCTAACAAAGTAGCAAGTAACGCACCGTTTAGGCATCACAAGTATATTCGGTCCGTGTTGCGGGAATGAGTAATCTAAATTAAATGATATTACTTCAATATGCATTGTTTAGAATCGGGTCTCTCTCTCTTAATGCTTTCAAAACATTAAATCCTACGAGCGTTTCGGGGGTTGTCTTTTGATTAGGGAAATAGTTAATGAGCTTCTCTTGACTATCGAGACAGTAAGGAGAGATTGGGTGTCTGGCGGTTGTCGACAACTATAACCGGTTTATTTGAAGCTGATTGAGTCATTTTTGCATCTATGATCAGTAGTAACTTTTAGGATTACATTAAGTTCATTAACTGAATTTTTCTCTTATTGAATTCAAACATCGTTTTCTGTTTTGTTTACATTTACTTATTTAAATTCAGCTTTTAGTTAATTCGTTCATTAGTAATTAGTTTAGATTAAAAATCTCATTCTTTATTTTTATTGCTTTGTTAAAATTCTTAAGAGAAGTAAATTCGACGTTCCCTGTGGATATGATCCCTACTACCCTATACTCGTTATTTGGGATCATAGGAAATTATTTTTGACGGTTTGACGCCCGTCAAATTTTGGCGCCGTTGCCGGGGAACGGTTTTGCTATTTATTTCTTTTTTAAAATTTTATTTTGATATGGATTTCTATGCACAACAAGTTGGAAGTAGACACGATAACTTTCCACGACAAGAGAATGAGGTAAATTCTAGTTATATTGATAAAAGATTGAATGCATTGACTTTTCTGATGGATAAGTTTCTTGTAAATCAGGTATCAAAGGCTCAAGTTTGTAGAAATTCGTTGGTTGCTAGACATGTTGCAGATTATTATCCTCCATGGCAAGATAATATTCAACACGCCATGGCAATGGGAGGATTTCTGGGAAAAACTCATGATGACCATGATCCTTATTCCAATAGCTACAATCCAGGATGGTGGGATCAACCAAATTTCAGTTGCCAAAATCAAGAAGGGCAACCGATATTTCTACAACAGAATTATCTGTTCTCACCTCCTCCATCAGTTCAACCAACTACTAGTTCCAGCACATCATTGGAGGGTCTAATCAAAAGTTTAGTGAATCGGTTCAAAGAACATAGACTCAACAAAGAAGAACGATTAGAGACCAAGGCTAGCATTAAATCTCTTGAAAATCAAATTTCTCAGTTAGCCATATCCGTGAGCAAGCTGGAAGCGAATCAAGTTGAACAGAAAAAAAGGCCTATTGATTGCTGCGAGGAAGAAGTTGTGCAAAATGAAGGTTCGCCAAGAAATGAAGGTGGAGAATTCATGAAACCGAATGAAAAAATTGTTATTCTCCCACCTTTTCTGGGTATATTCGCTAAGAAAGAAGAGGATGAGAAGGAAATCTTAGAGACCTTTCGTAAGGTTGAGATTAACATTCGTGTCATGGATACCATAAAGGAAGTGCCTCACCATATTGAGGAATTGTGTGCGAAGCTGGAATTAGTGCCTATGAAAAGTTTGATAGATAAAGATGTGCCTTTCCAAATAAGTGAGGAGATGCATGAAAATATTATGGCACTCTATTCCACACCGGAGGTAACACCAAGGTTTGATTCTCATTCTTTTCCATTACCGATTTCAAGTGAAAAAATTCTTTCTCCATTGCCGGTTATCATTGGTAATAATTTGACCGAGTTGTAGGAAGAGTGGATATTGGGTCTAGCTACAGACGTTAAATAGCGGCGCTAATTGGGAGGCAACCCAACAATTTTAATGCTTTAATTTACTGTTTTTCTAGGTTAAATTTATTTTCTTGTTATTTTCATTGTTTTTAGTTTTTTTTTTTTTTTGTAGTAACAGGTGTGTGATTTAAAGGAGCAAAGAAGAATGAACTACTGGCAGCAGGGCTTGTGAGAGCTTAGTACATGCCCATGTGGTATTGTCACTGTTCCCGTTTCATTCCAAGAGCAACCAAGCGGTAGAACCAAATTAGAATTTCCCTTTGCCTCTGTTCAGCATGACATGGAGTAGCTCTTTTCCCTCCACTTTTCTCTTTTTTGCTTAAAATTCTTTTTCTTGTTTTGCACACCTTGATTATATACTACAATGTATAACATAACTAAGGGGGGATTTGAGCGTGTGCATATGGGGTAGTCGGGGGTCCCTTTTTGCTGTTATGTTGGTTGTTGTATATGTCTTTATTTGGGGATTTTTGAACTTTCATGACATGATTTGGGTTGATAGGTTGAAATGAAAAGAAGACATTGTTGCTATGTTGATAGATGTGCATTATCAAATTAAATTGATGAATTTATGATATATGACGGGCATTTTGAAATGTTTTGTCATTAAATTGTAAAACATGTCTGTAATTGATACTTTCAATTAGTGTGTGCAAGTCTTAAATCATTAGCCACTTTGGTGAGATTTTGGGCCAACAATAGAGCAGTCCGTTATATATGCTCTTTTCTTTTTTCTTTGAGTGATTTTCATGCGCGGATGATTATTCTAGAATTTGCATTTTGTATACATATCGAGATCACATCAATGAGTTCTTTGCACCAATATGATTAAGGCACTTAGGTATCACCACTTTTGTCTATCTTTTTCTATCCTACCCATAAATGTTTCCCCGTAGTTAACCATTTTGAGCCTTATCTTTTTCTTTGTTTTAACCCAAATATAATAAACATTTTGCCTTTCTTTGTTGACCTTCTTTTTGATTAACCTGATGTCAAAGGAGTTGCAAATGACCATGTGAATTATATAGTCTTATTCTTATATAGATGTGCAGTTACAAATGATAGTTGTTTAATTGAGTGAATTGTTCTTGGGTCATGTTCTGTACAAGCAAAAAAAAAAAGTAAGTTCGATTATCTTTGTTGAATGTTGTTGAAAAAATGAAAAATGAAAAAAAAAAGAAGAAAAAATGTGTAGCAGCACTTCAAAGAGAAGAGAACTTGAGTAAAGTAAAATGTGCAATTCAATTTTATGGTGACTAAAGCCATTGATATGCTTCATTTTGTGACTAATGCTGACGGACGAGTTGGAAATGACTCATGTGGTTATTTTGACATTTTTCTTTGGCAATTTTTTTTGACATCTTAGCCATATTAATCTCTTATATCCTACCCTTTTCACCCCTAGCCACGTTACAACCATTTTAAAGACCCTTTGATTGGTGTATTATGATCTCATATTTAGTGATGGAGATTTGATCAATTTGCAAGCATATGGTAATGTCATTCCGTTGTGTGATTTGAGTGCTTCATGATATACATCCCTCTTTAAACACTTTTGTGTGATTTGAGATATAAAGTGGGGATAGTCGAGTCTTGCATATGTGAAGTTGAAGGATAATTTTAGAGACATGCAAATCAATTTAAACTGAAAAATTAGCGAATACCCATCATGTTGATTGAATTTTGATTTTCAATATGAGAATGCAATTTTGATGTCAAGTTGGGAACAATGTTTGTTTTTCTTGGGTTGGTTGGAGCAGCAATGATCATGTTCATGAAATTTAAAAAATGTTTGAGGACAAGCATCGTTTAAGTGTGGGGGAATTTTGATGAATTCAAATAAGTGTGATATTTATTATCGTTTTTGTGACTTAACTTGTTGTAAATGTTGCATTTTTATGGTTATTTTGTATGTTTGGTGATTACAGGTCTATGAGAGATTGATGGTGAAAAAGTGAAAAGAAACTTAAGTTTAAAGAAGAAATTCAGATATCATGGTATCGAATGGGCATTCGCTATATATCTGTGGCGAGCTGGAGCTGAAGTTGGAAGCAATGTCATGTTTTTAAAGGGAATTTCAGACATTATCAATTTCAGTAAATAGGGAATTATTATTTTTCTCTAAATTGTTGTTATTTATTTTCTTTCTCTTTTGTAATTAATGAAAAAATAGGATAAGAGATAGATTGGATGTTGTGGACTTTGTCAACAACTACCAATGAGTGGGAGTTAGGAGTGGAGATTATGGCCTCTATAAAGGAGGAAAGACTTGGAGAGCAAGGAGTGACTTAGCTATATAAGGAGAAGTCAGTTTTAGAAGTGGGGATGAATCACAAACAACACGGCTGATACACATAATCATACACACACATATACACTCGAAGATTTTGGTAGCTGCTTGCTCGTTTCTTCCATCACACTGCTGAGTTTATTTTCATTTTGTAAGTAATCTTTAATTATGTTTAGTGGCTAGTTTTATTTCTTCCAGTTAATGAACAAGTCATTCTTTACAAGTTTATACTGTGAGATTTAAGTGTTTTAATTATCAATTGTGTTTAAGTATTTATTCATTCTCTATTTGTTTGTTGCAAAAGGAATTGCAACGTAGGATTATTATGCTTAGTTAATGTTTATGGCCAGAACCTTAATTAACATAATATTTCATTGCTAGTTATAACCGTTGATCCGTAATTGTCACCGGGTTCTAACAAAATAGCAAGTAACGCACCGTTTAGGCATCACAAGTATATTCGGTCCGTGTTGCGGGAATGAGTAATCTAAATTAAATGATATTACTTCAATACGCACTGTTTAGAATCGGGTCTCTCTCTCTTAATGCTTTCAAAACATTAAATCCTATTAGCGTTTCGGGGGTTGTCTTTTGATTAGTGAAATAGTTAATGAGCTTCTCTTGACTATCGAGACAGTAAGGAGAGATTGAGTGTCTGGCGGTTGTCGACAACTATAACCGATTTATTTGAAGCTGATTGAGTCATTTTTGCATCTATGATCAGTAGTAAGGATTACATTAAGTTCATTGACTGGATTTTTCTCTTATTGAATTCAAACATCGTTTTCTGTTTTGTTTACATTTACTTATTTAAATTCAACTTTTAGTTAATTCGTTAATTAGTAATTAGTTTAGATTAAAAATCTCATTCTTTATTTTAATTGTTTTGTTAAAATTCTTAAGAGAAGTAAATTCGACGTTCCCTGTGGATACGATCCCTACTACCATAGATACTCGTTATTTGGGATCATATGAAATTATTTTTGATGATTTGACACCCGCCAATTACCATATTGTCTTTGTCCCTCTTCTTGCACAAGCATAGACACAACTTTGGCAACAGATGGAAGAGAATTCTTTTTGAGAATCTGACCTCTAAGATTAGTGTATTTGTGTGATAGGCCCACTAAGAATTGGTTTAATTTCGTGATATATTCATAGCCTTCTTTAGCAACAATGACACCACAAGTACATTTGCAAACACACTTAGGCATTTGCAAGAGATTGGTAAGTTCATTCCACAACCCTTTGAATTTGGTAAAATAGGCATATATGGTTAGATTTCCTTGGGTGCAAAGTATGATGTTTTTTTGGACCAGATATTTTGGGGGCATCACTTTGGGTGAACCTCGTAAGTATATATTCCCAAATCTCATAAGCAGTGGTGAAGTAAACAATACTTTGGTGGATCTCTGAGTTAACAGAATTCAGAAGCCAAGACACCACCATGCTGTTGCATCTTTCCCAGTTTTTAATATACTTGGAAGGAAGAATGGGCTTCTTGTTCAAGCCATTGATCATGCCAAGTTTGTTTTTGGCAGAAAGGTCTGTTGTAATGGAGATTTTCCATTGGTTGAAGTTGGAATCAAAAATAATTTTAGAAACAAGATTGATTCTAGGATGATCATTGGGATGAAGGTATAAAGGATGCCTGTAGGCTAATTAAAGAGATGCTTCTGGTAGATCATAACCATCCAATGTAGTGGATTTGGATGGATCATTCTTTGTAGAATTAGTAAGATCGGAAGGGGATTCAAACATAGTGTACAAATCGAGAAAAAAAGAGACACCATGTACAGAGAGAACACAGGCTAACAGAAGAAAATCAAGAAATCAAACAAAGAACTAGAGAAAGGGTTGCAAAGAGAGAAGAGGATTTACCAGTCGAACAATTTAGTAGAAGCAGAGTTGAGATCGTGGTTCTCAAGCTTTTCATATTGAACAATAACAGAAAGAAGATACAAAAGAAGGGAGGCTCATGGTGTGTGTATACATAAAGACACCCGCTACCCTTCAACTTTATATAACAAGAGAAGAGAACAGAAAAATCACTAAACTACCATTGAAGTAATTACACTTTAGACCCTGTATCTTTAGATTGAGTAGGATTGCATCCTTTGACATCTTTAACAACATGCATGAGAGTTTTATAGGAAACTACATAATATATCAATATTTATAATAAAATCAATTAGTTTTTCTTAATCCGACATTTGTTTAGGAACATATTTGAGTAACATTTTTCGGTTGATGTTGATAACAAGGAATCGACAAATAATGACGAAAAAAACCATAATGCACATACTTTCTACATGTGCATTTCATAGATCTTTCTTTTGTGTATTTAGTTGAACCTTTCCCTGATCTAATCCAATTAATCAAGACGGAAGAGGGGGGAGTTTGCTCCATTAGGTTTTAGTCTGTTTTCTTCTTTCCTTTCTACCAAAAAAAAAAAAGAGTGCATTTTCATTGACATCCTTACCGCTGTATAAATAAAAAAAAAGAGAGAGTGCATTTTGGACTAAAAAGTGGAGCCATGAGACAATATAATCAGATGTCACATTATTATATATGCATAAATTTATTTCATATTTAGTGCCTCTAATAATATACTCCCTCCGTCCCTAAATTATCCTCCTTTTTTTTTTCGTTTGTCCCAAACTAATTGTCCAGGTTGAAACTTACCTTTTTAAAACATCACTATAAATAATTAAGTCATTTGTTTTTTCTTAATCCGTGTGTCGGGTCATGCAATTAGAACGATAATTAAGGGATGGATGGAGTAATAATATGATTTCTTAAACAAATTAGCATTAGCATCATTATATAGTTTGTGCATTTTTTGGGCTCAGCTAATGACTTTGCTCAATAATCATAAGAAAAATCGATTGGCATAAATTTTAATGATAAATATTTTAATTAGCATAGAAATGAATTGTATATGGATAAACACAACTATAATCACCCTACATGGAGAAAGTACAACTAAATGAACCACCCCTCTCCCCCCCAAAAAAAATGCAAATA
The DNA here is from genome assembly GCA_013146195.2 of Codonopsis lanceolata. Classification (NCBI taxonomy): domain Eukaryota; kingdom Viridiplantae; phylum Streptophyta; class Magnoliopsida; order Asterales; family Campanulaceae; genus Codonopsis; species Codonopsis lanceolata. The sequence goes on along the minus strand of JABEVN020000206.1, from coordinate 33,503 downwards.
CAAACAAACACCTACAAAAATAAATAAAAATTACAATTGCAACCAAATGCAATATTATATGTAAAGATACTATAAGTGGTTGCAAGCAGTATCAATTCAACTGAAGAAATGGGAAATCCATGGCAATTCAAGGGCTAGTTGGTTGGGGAGAAGAAAGGGATGGAGGGCAATTTGGGGATGAACTTTGAAAAATCCTCAAAGTTGGGAAAGGAAGTTGCTGCCGGGTCGGTGGGGATCGTTGGGGTTCCTGTCGGGCTTGACGAAGGTGGCATAGTTGTTGGGGATGTTGGCGAAGGATCGGACATAGGCAATGGTGGTTGTGAGTCTTTAGACAGGGTTGGCATTGGAGGCAATGTGGGTAGGGATGGAATTGGAGGCAATGTGGGTAGGGATGGAATTGGAGGCAATGGTGGTAGTGAGTCTTTAGAAAGGGTTGGCATTGGAGGCAATGTGGGTAGGGATGGAATTGGAGGCAATGTGGGTAGGGATGGAATTGGAGGCAATGGTGGTAGTGAGTCTTTAGACAGGGTTGGCATTGGAGGCAATGTGGGTAGGGATGGAATTGGAGGCAATGTGGGTAGGGATGGAATTGGAGGCATGGTTATGGGAGGCATAGCCGTGGTTATGGGAGGTATACCCGTGGTTGCGGGAGGTGTATCCGTGGTTACGGGAGGTACAGCCGAGGTTATGGGAGGTATACCCGTGGATTGCATGGGAGGTATAGCTGTGGTTGCGGGAGGTGTAGCCGTGTTTTCCACGGGAGGTGTAGCCGTGGTTGCGGGAGGTGTATGCAAGAGTTTGCGAGATGCCAGGGTCACATCGACGCTTGATAGTGACAATGCCAAGATCAAAGATAGAACCAAACAATGCTTAAAAGATTCCATATTTCAGTAGGATCAAATCCTTTGATGGGTATGAAGAAAAATTTCCCTTTTCTTTGTTTTTTTTTTTTTGGAAATATATTTTTTAAATGTGTTGAAAGATGATAAATTGTAATGCCTATTTATAGATAGCGAGGAAGGATCCTAATTCTTAAGAGGTTGGTGATTTGTGGTGTTTATTGAAATGCCTATTTATAGATGGAAAGGAAGGGTCCTAACTCCTTAGAAGTTTGTGGTTGGTTTAGTTTTGAGCAGTGTTCTAAAACTCTCCGCTTAGCTCCGCCTATGCCTCGCCTAGGCGCTAGACCCCTCTTTACCGCCGCGACTTTCTTAGTCGCCGCCTAATCGACCAAGTCGACTCATACGTTGCCGGTCTGCCAGATAGATAGAAGAAAAAAAGAAAAAATATGAAGAAGAAGGGGGCTGTCTCGAGACTCATAATTTAGAATGTGAAGGGATTAGGAAGGATATGCTAGACTGTGAGTTGTAGGGGCAGTAGGTAGGTGGAGTAATATTTTTTTTAGTTCTAAACTTGGCTGGTTTATTGCTTTAGGATTGTTGAGAATTTGGATTAAAGGTAGGTTTGTAAATTTTTGTTCATTTTACAAATATAGACAAGTGTTTGATAAAATGACAAACATAAAAAAAATTAAATTTGTAGTCAATGTGTTTGATCTTTGATGTAAATTAACAAAAAAATGGTAATTATGTCTTAATTCTATGCCCCGCCTAGGTCCCGATTACGCCCCGACTAGTCCCCTAGGCGCTAGGCGCTAGTGTGCCGCCTAGCGGCCGCCTAACGATTGTTAGAACCTTGGTTTTGAGAAGTATTGGCTAATTTGCCTTCTTAATTAAATAGACTCATTTTTTATTCAATTATTTGTTAAATACTCTCTCGGTTTCGGGTAAAATATCCTAGTTTGAAAATCAAATTTTTTTAAAAAATGATAATTTTACTAGTTCATTAGAAATAAAATGAAACTTATATGCTTTAATTTTTAAACGTATACACTTTAAGTAAAACATCCTAAATTAAAATAAGTAAACTATTTTCCGGAACGGAGGAAGTATAAAGTTGGCTTGACTTATATCTAAGTTAACTCAAATCTACATTTCCTGTTGTAAAATGCGTGTTTATTTTTATTATTTTTATAACAATTAATGAAGTCAACTTTTAGATAATTTTAATTAATAGCACATATACATTAAAGCATTTCGGTATTCATGCTTTAACATTTTAACTAAATACTAGGACATGATAATTTATAAAAGTAAAATTTAATTAGAAAATTAATATAACAATCAATACTCATTTTAAGAGGAAAAAAAATCAAAAGTAAGAACTCATTTTTAGATGTGTTGTAGACTTTTAGCCCACGGTCTCGGGAACTCTTGGCTCTTCAGTTTATTTCTACCCGTTATGTCCGGCCGAGCCCATCACGTGTCAATACTATGTTGTTTATTTATAGGGTCATAACTGGGTCGGTCCCATATCATGATGTTTTAACTAGAAAAGTCTCGTATATTTGTTTTCAACCTGTAAAATATATTTTTGAGGAAAAAATGATGAAGATACTCTTAATGAATGAAAGATACATACACAAAGACACTTTCACAATTTGTGCGTCGGCAAAAAAATTTTGGCATCAGTAAAATTTTTTGGACGTCGCAATAGGAAAATGGGGCTTCACAATTAAAAAAATTAGGTATCGATAATTAATTTTGTACATCGATTAATACAAAAAAGTAATCTTTCTTTTTAACCCATAAATAGATTAAAATAGTTCTTCATTATTTGTAACAGTTCTTTACTTGGGGGGTTGGAATCTTTCTATTCCGAACATATCCGTTCCCGGGCTTTTTGAAATAAAAAAAGCGGGTAGAGTCTTTGTAACACTAATTGGTATTTTTATTACATTAGCTAAAACTTATTTGTTCTTGTTCATTCCTATCACAACAAGATGGATTTTACCGAGGCTGAGAATGGACCAACTATTAAATCTTGGATGGAAATTTCTTTTACCTATTTCTCTAGGTAATCTATTATTAACAACTTCTTCTCAACTTCTTTCACTGTAAAAGAATACGATATTCTATATTCATGACTTGGCCCAAACAAGAGAAAGAAACAAGCATCAAATTTTTTATAGATATTCACGATATGTTCCCTATGGTAACTGAGTTCATGAATTATGGTCAACAAACAGTACGAGCCGCAAGGTACATTGGGCAAGGTTTCATGATTACCTTATCACACACGAATCGTTTACCTGTAACTATTCAATACCCCTACGAAAAATTGATCGCATCCGAGCGTTTCCGCGGTCGAATCCACTTTGAATTTGATAAATGCATTGCTTGTGAGGTATGTGTTCGTGTATGTCCAACTCGGGCCTATATGACATGACCGATCAATAGAAATACTCCAACACTCCACTTTTGTCATATATTCCATACATCACACTAGATAGATATCATATTCATGGAATACAATTCACTTTCAAGATGCCTTGGTGGTGAAATGGTAGACACGCGAGACTCAAAATCTCGTGCTAAAGAGCGTGGAGGTTCGAGTCCTCTTCAAGGCATAATATTGAGAATGCGCATTGAATGAGCAATTCAATAAGAGAGCTCGGATCGAGTCGGTATAGCAATACCGATTCGATCCGAGCTCTTGGAATTGGAATAAGTTCGGCAGCGGATCACGAAATCTTGACCATCTTCTCTATCTAATGAATGAGGAGTCTGCTTTCAAATCGTCCGCCCTGCACCCACCCACCCCCCCAGTATATGCTTCAACAGGAATCACACAAGGGTAGATTAGAAACCTCTGGGAAAATGACCGCCCGTAACCCAGCAGATAAAGTACATTACATAGTCCGTTTTCGGGATTGGCGACTTACCTATTCAGTGACTTTGCCACTGGACGTTCCAAAAATGGGTACTGTCGAGTCGGGGGAATTCAATAATATACGCCTGTTGGCATTACAGCCTTCCTTCGCCTTTCAGGGCCTATCCGAAAGAGAATCCAGTACTTCTCGGGCGTGAATATCTGAACTGGTTGTTCGCTGTTCAAGAATTCTTGTTTAGGCAGTTCATACCATCCATACATAGTGTTTTGATCTAAGATTTCAATTCTTCCGTGTTTCAGCAGTAGCATATTGTTCCATGAAAAATTTTTGTATGTCATCCGGGAAAAGCCATTTTTTTCTCACCAATGTCTTGTGCATTTGATTCAATAGTGTTCCGTTAGATAGGAACAGATTTGATAAATACTGATAACTCTCGGATAGAGTATTCGAACGGAACGATTCATTAGATTTAGATAATGAACTCTTGGCTCTTATAAGCCATCTCCGGCGATGAATCAACCATTCGAAGCTCTTTTCTTGCGTCTCAGCGAAAAGCCAGCTTTTAGTCATAGATTTGATTTCAGTAGTAATTAATATACAACTTCTCTTCATCTCTATTTGCAAAGAATTCTTGATGTGAAAACATAGCGCCAATGGCCGGATCGTCCGATAGGACACATAGTGGATTTCCAGGGTCACCACCTAGCACTTTGTCTTTCCAATATATTCTTAACTATTAATTTCCCATCATCATTGTTGTCTTGAAAATTTTGGGCATCGATCACCCAAATCCTCACCAAAATTTGGCATCACAATACAAAAATTAGGCATCGGTCATTAATTTTGGTATGCAAAATTAGGCATCAATTATTAATTTTAGGCATCGATAATTAATTTTAGACATCGATCATTAGTTTTGGGATGTAAAATTAGATATCAATAATTAATTTTGGGCATTGATCATTAATTTTGCAATCTTGGATTCTTTGGGGGATAAATCTTTTAGTTTAAATCTGTAGTGAACTTAAGAGGTATTATAGTTTGGTAAATTTCTGCTCTCTCTCTCTCTCTCTAACACAATATTTTTTTTGTACGGAATTACAGAGAAGAAAGAGACGGGTTTAACAGGGAATGTCATCGTGAATATTATTCTGTAAAGAGTGAAGAATATATACTAAATACAAAGTCTAACATACCTTAATTATAGTCCTAGAATTATGCTAATCACAACTAATTATGGTATCCTATTTTGAGTACAATATTTGATAGGCAATCACATAATTTACAGCTAATACCCCCCCAAGCTAGACGACCAAAAGGAAGATGCAGCTTGACTGATAAGACCTAGAACCGAGGTTTAGGTAAACCCTTTGTGAACAAGTCTGCAAGTTGGTCTTCGGATGGAACATACTGAAGTTTCACAAAACCACTAGTAACCAACTCTCGAAGAAAATGATAATCAATCTCGATGTGGCGCGTGCGAGCATGGAACACTGGATTACGAGCCATATGAAGAGCTGAGATATTATCACAATGTAACGAAGGAGGAGAGATGGGAATGTCTAACTCACGGAACAAGTATGCAAACCACTTAAGCTCTGCGGTAGTAGTGGCTAATGCACGATATTCAGCCTCACTGCTAGAACGTGAGACTGTTGGTTGTTTCTTAGCCGTCCACGAGACCAAGTTCGGACCAATATAAATGCAAGCACCTGTGGTAGACCTTCGATCATTCGGATCACCTGCCCAGTCCGAATCCGAAAAAGCCCATATAGAGACATCCTTAATTATAGTCCTAGAATTATAGAGAGAAAAAAGAGATAGGTTTAACAGGGAATGTCACCGTGAATATTATTCTGTAAAGAGTGAAGAATATATACTAAATACAAAGTCTAACATACCTTAATTATAGTCCTAAAATTATGCTAATCACAGCTAATTATGGTATCCTATTTTGAGTACAATATTTGATAGGCAATCACATAATTTACAGCTAATAGTTTTTAATTTTGCTATTTATGTGAACATTGTTTCTCGTACAATATTGTCTGAAATGCAGTTGTGCTGGTGGTTCTTCGCTTTGCCAAGCTCAAACAACGTCTTGGAGAGCAGCTCGGTAAGCTCAAATTGGAAAGCCAACTAACTTGGCAAATGGGATTACATTATAATTCCCTCATACGAATAGTACGAATGGTGAGATTCCATGTTAGGATGCAAATGCTCCTGGATTAAATACCATTATAGGATTTCTCCAAAATCTTCAAAAACAAAACAAAACGAAAGCAAAAAAAAAAAAGAGTTGAAATTGAAAGCAAAAGGAATTCTCCAAAAAAAAAACGAAAGCAAAAGAAATTCTCGAAAAGAAATCGGAAGCAAAAAATAAAAAAAGTTGAAAAGAAAGAAAGTAGAGAGAGACTGAAAAGCAATTGGGAGAAGAAAGGAGACGGATGAAGGGATATTATAGGAACAAATTTATAAAAATGGACTTATGCGGTTGAGAAAAAAAAGAGAGTAATCGAGCGGTTACAATTTCCGAAAAAGAGACCGGTTAGCAATTATTTCATAGGAAAAATTGTGGCCGGTTTACTTTTCAAAATTTTTAGGGTAAAATTAGTGCTGATCTTTTTTTCAAAGTTTGTAACCCCAAAAGTCTATCATTCTTTTTTTCAACCCAAAAGTCCATTTTTTCGAAATATTGTTCCGAAAATGTCATCGTCTCATTCAACAGCTTCGCCAAACACATTGGATTTGAAAATTATCATTGTTGCGCAATGAAACAGGAATCGACATGCCCGGTCAGGTCACGGGGGGTAATTAAGATTTATATATCGTAGTTCAAAAAGAATTTTATCTCGATGCAAAAAGTGTTTCATCGCGGTGCAAATTTGGATTAGGTAATAAGACTTATGTATCGCGGTTCAAAATTTGATTAGGTAATTAAAACTTATGTATCGCGATTCAAAAATTATTTCATCGCGGAGCAAAAAAGTGTTTCATCGTGGTGCAAATTTGGATTATGTAATTAAGACTTATGTATCGCAATACAAAGAGTGTTTCATCGCGGCACAAAATATGATGCAATAAAATTGATGTATCGCGGTCCAAAATTTAACCTTTGGAATGCGCTTTCGGTTCATTAAGGGTATTGTAGTTATTTTGCCCAAAAGTTACTTTTTTCCGATTGAAAAAAATGATACTTTAGCGAGTAGAAACTTGAAAAAGTGGATCGACCCACAATTATAAACTTAAAAAGGTGGACCAACCCCACCACACCCCCCCTCCCGCCCCCAAAATGCAAATACAAACAAACACCTACAAAAATAAATAAAAATTACAATTGCAATTGCAACCAAATGCAATATTATATTAAAAGATACTATAAGTGGTTGCAAGCAGTATCAATTCAACTGAAGAAATGGGAAATCCATGGCAATTCAAGGGCTAGTTGGTTGGGGAGAAGAAAGGGATGGAGGGCATGTTGGGGATGAACTTTGAAAAATCCTCAAAGTTGGGAAAGGAAGTTGCTGCCGGGTCGGTGGGGATCGTTGGGGTTCCTGTCGGGCTTGACGAAGGTGGCATAGTTGTTGGGGATGTTGGCGAAGGATCGGACATAGGCAATGGTGGTTGTGAGTCTTTAGACAGGGTTGGCATTGGAGGCAATGTGGGTAGGGATGGAATTGGAGGCAATGGTGGTAGTGAGTCTTTAGACAGGGTTGGCATTGGAGGCAATGTGGGTAGGGATGGAATTGGAGGCAATGTGGGTAGGGATGGAATTGGAGGCAATGTGGGTAGGGATGGAATTGGAGGCAATGGTGGTAGTGAGTCTTTAGACAGGGTTGGCATTGGAGGCAATGTGGGTAGGGATGGCATTGGAGGCAATGTGGGTAGGGATGGAATTGGAGGCAATGTGGGTAGGGATGGAATTGGAGGCAATGGTGGTAGTGAGTCTTTAGAGAGGGTTGGCATTGGAGGCAATGTGGGTAGGGATGGAATTGGAGGCATGGTTATGGGAGGCATAGCCGTGGTTATGGGAGGTATACCCGTGGTTGCGGGAGGTGTGTCCGTGGTTACGGGAGGTACAGCCGAGGTTATGGGAGGTATACCCGTGGATTGCATGGGAGGTATAGCTGTGGTTGCGGGAGGTGTAGCCGTGGTTGTGGGAGGTGTAGCCGTGTTTTCCACGGGAGGTGTAGCCGTGGTTGCGGGAGGTGTATGCAAGAGTTTGCGAGATGCCAGGGTCACATCGACGCTTGATAGTGACAATGCCAAGATCAAAGATAGAACCAAACAATGCTTAAAAGATTCCATATTTCAGTAGGATCAAATCCTTTGATGGGTATGAAGAAAATTTTCCCTTTTCTTTGTTTTTTTTTGTTTTTTTTTTGGAAATATATTTTTAAAATGTGTTGAAAGATGATAAATTGTAATGCCTATTTATAGATAGCGAGGAAGGATCCTAATTCTTAAGAGGTTGGTGAGTTGTGGTGTTTATTGAAATGCCTATTTATAGATGGAAAGGAAGGGTCCTAACTCCTTAGAAGTTTGTGGTTGGTTTAGTTTTGAGAAGTATTGGCTAATTTGCCTTCTTAATTAAATAGACTCATTTTTTATTCAATTATTTGTTAAATACTCTTTCCGTTTCGGGTAAAAAATCATGGTTTGAAAATCAAATTTTTTAAAAAATGATAGTTTTACTAGTTCATTAGAAATAAAATGAAACTTATATACTTTAATTTTTAAAAATATACACTTTAAGTAAAACATTCTAAATTAAAATAGTAAACTATTTTCCGGAACGGAGGGAGTATAAAGTTGGCTTGACTTATATCTAAGTTAACTAAAATCTACATTTTCTGTCGTAAAATGCGTGTTTATTTTTATTATTTTTATAACAATTAAGGAAGTCAGCTTTTAGATAATTTTAATTAATAGCACATATACATTAAAGCATTTCGGTATTCATGCTTTAACATTTTAACTAAATACTAGGACATGACAATTTATAAAAGTAAAATTTAATTAGAAAATTAATATAACAATCAATACTCATTTTAAGAGGAAAAAAAAATCAAAAGTAAGAACTTATTTTTAGATGTGTTGTAGACTTTTAGCCCACGGTCTCCGGAACTCTTGGCTCTTCAGTTTATTTCTACCCGTTATGTCCGGCCGAGCCCATCACGTGTCAATACTATGTCGTTTATTTATAGGGTCATAACTGGGTCGGTCTCATATCATGATGTTTTAATTAGAAAAGTCTCGTATATTTGTTTTCAACCTGTAAAATATATTTTTGGGGAAAAAATGATGAAGATACTCTTAATGAATGAAAGATACACACACAAAGCCACTTTCACAATTTGTGCGTCGGCACAAAAAATTGGGCTTCAGTAAAAAAATTTGGACGTCGCAATACGAAAATGGGGCTTCGCAATTAAAAAAATTAGGTATCGATAATTAATTTTGTACATCATTAATACAAAAAAGTAATCTTTCTTTTTAACTCGTAAATAGATTTTTTTTTAAAAAGTGAGACTCTTTCTCTCTCACACACTCTCTCATAACCCTCCATAGGCCCATACCACGTTCCACTTTGTCTTTACAATATATTCTTAACTATTAATTTTCCATCATCATTGTTGTCTTGAAAATTTTGGGCCTCGATCATCCAAATCCTCACCAAAATTTGGCATCACAATACAAAAATTAGGCATCGATCATTAATTTTGGTATGCAAAATTAGGCATCGATTATTAATTTTAGGCATCGATAATTAATTTTAGACATGAATCATTAATTTTGGGATGTAAAATTAGACATTGATAATTAATTTTGGGCATTGATCATTAATTTTGCAATCTTGGATTCTTTGGGGGGATAAATCTTTTAGTTTAAATCTGTAGTGAACTTAAGAGGTGTTATAGTTTGGTAAATTTCTGCTCTCTCTCTCTCTCTAACACAATATTGTTTTTAATTTTGCTATTTATGTAAACATTGTTTCTCGTACAATATTGTCTGAAATGCAGTTGTGCTGGTGGTTCTTCGCTTTGCCAAGCTCAAACAACGTCTTGGAGAGCAGCTCGGTAAGCTCAAATTGGAAAGACAACTAACTTGGCAAATGGGATTACATTATAAATTATAATTCCCTCATACGAATAGTACGAATGGTGAGATTCCATGTTAGGATGCAAATGCTCATAGATTAAATACCATTATAGGATTTCTCCAAAATCTTCAAAAACAAAACAAAACGAAAGCAAAAAAAAAAAAAAGAGTTGAAATTGAAAGCAAAAGGAATTCTCCAAAAAAAAAAAAAAAACAACAACGAAGCAAAAGAAATTTTCCAAAAGAAATCGAAAGCAAAAAATAAAAAAAGTTGAAAAGAAAGAAAATAGAGAGAGACTGAAAAGCAATTGGGAGAAGAAAGGAGACGGAGGAAGGGATATTATCGGAACAAATTTATAAAAATAGATTTATGCGGTTGAGAAAAAAGAGAGTAGTGGAGCGGTTACAATTTCTGAAAAAGAGACCGGCCTGCAATTATTTCATAGGAAAAATTGCGGGCCGGTTTACTTTTCAAAATTTAAGGGTAAAATTCGGGTCGATCTTTTTTTCAAAGTTTGTAACCTCAAAAGTCCACCGTTTTTTTTTCCAACCCCAAAAGTCTTTTTTTTTCTCGAAATATTGTTCTGAAAATATCATCGTCTCATTCAATAGCTTCAACAAACACATTGGATTTGAAAATCACCATTGTTGCGCAATGAAACGGGAATCGACCTGCCCGGTCAGGTCACGGGGGGTAATTAAGACTTATATATTGTAGTTCAAAAAGAATTTTATCTCGGTGCAAAAAGTGTTTCATTGCGGTGCAAATTTGTATTATGTAATTAAGACTTATGTATCGCGGTTCAAAATTTGATTAGGTAATTAAAACTTATGTATCGCGATTCAAAAATTATTTCATCGCGGAGCAAAAAAGTGTTTCATCGTGGTGCAAATTTGGATTATGTAATTAAGACTTATGTATCACAGTACAAAGAGTGTTTCATCGTGGTACAAAATATGATGCAATAAAATTGATGTATCGCGGTGCAAAATTTAACATTCGGAACGCGCTTTCGGTTCATTAAGGGTATCGTAGTCATTTTGCCCAAAAGTAACTTTTTCCGATTGAAAAAAAAGGTACTTTAACGATTAGAAACTTCAAAAAGTGGACCGACCCGCAATTATAAACATCAAAAAGTGGACCAACCCGCAATTATATCACGTTTTAATTTACTCCAGAACTGTGTTATTTTTTCAACCGGAAAAGAACACTTTTGGACGCAAAAAGACAGCGACACCCTTAATGAGCCTGAGGCGTGCTACAAAATACATCGCGATGCATCAATTTTGGCACTGCGAGTCTGCGATGAATCAAGTTTTCCATTGCGATGAATTAAGTTTTGCACCGCAATACATAAATTTTAAATACCTAATTCAAATTGCATCGCGCTACACAAACTTTATGTATCACGAAGAATTAATTTTTAAATCGCCATGCATATACCTAATCCAAGTTGCATCGTGGTATCAACTTTTATGTACCGCGATGAATTAATATTTGAACCGTAATACATAAAATATTATCTAATCTGAAAGAATAACTATAGCACAGATAAACCCAAAATACTCAAATAGAATCTAAACAAATTGTTTTTAAAAGATCTAGGCAATGAAGCTTACAATGGAGAGTTCATTGAAGACTTTATCGAGATAAATATGCAGCGAAAATTAAAAGAACAAAACAATAGTAGAAAACGAAACTGAACAAGAGAGATTAACCTTTTAATCAACAAGTAATTACTTGTTGATTGCGCAGCATGACATAAAATATTCCACTAGTAAAATATAAGTTTAGCTCATTACAATTTAAAGAAACTAATAAAGTGAAATTTATGAAAAACACTCTTAGATAGCAGATAATCATTTTTAAAAACACAACACCCAACCTCTATGACTGATGTAATTTATGTAGTTTAAATGAAATAGTATCGGGTGTAAACTGTAAGCACTGTGCTGGACTGAGATGAACGAAGCCTCTGATGATAGCAAATTAGACAATTCATTCACTAGTTAGCAACAACCTTCTTAATTTCTCTCTCTTTAATAATTATGTTCATGATCTTTGTTCAGTAATTCCTCATAGTTTCCAGGGCTACGTCCTCTCTTATTTATACTTGCACCCCGTGATCTAGAAACCTTGTAGAATAAGAAAATTATTTATCATAAAAGAGTTAATATGTTAGTGCAATAAAATAGGACATGAACTTAACACAAATAGACTTACCATTAGAGAAGGATTCCTTACCAAAATGAAGGTAGTTCAGTCGTATCTTGTTACACACGACAAATGACACAAACACAACCATGTTAACAAGAACATAAAACCATAATATTCTAACAATTCATAAACCCTAAAACCAATTAAATATAATATCAAAATTAATCAAAGTAAATACCAAGAAAGGAAAACACAATTAATTAAAATGAAAAATTTAGATAACTTAATAACTCAGTTAATCAATATCCAACATAATCCATTTTGTACCATGATACAAAATGATAATGAACCAGACCATGTCCTCCACCTTCTTCTTCCATCTCCTCTGTTGTAAGCCTTCTTCTTCCCCTCCTTCTCCGCCTTCGTTCTACTGAAAAATCCTTAAACCCAGCACAGATTCATTACAATTTTGTACATAATGAATCAAACAAAACCATTTATCTTTCGGGGGTGTTGCCCCCGAACTCCTACGAAAGGGCACTGCCCCTTCCACCTGACCAGACAGGTCGATTCCTGTTTCATTGCATAACAATGGTAATTTATGAATCTAAATTGTGTTGCCAGAGCTGTTGAAGGAGGCGATAACCTTTTCAAAACAATATTTTGAAAAGTGGTCTTTTGCGGTTAAAAAAAAACAGTGGACTTTTTGAAATTAAAAACTTTGGAAAAATGACCGGTCATAATTTTACCCTTATTTATACATATCCTTCTATGATTTCTACTTCGATTGGACCCTAACTCAATTTCCATTTCTCAGACATACATGCCAATCCTGGCCAAAGGGGCAACCACCCTGGGCCCTCATAATTTTGGGGCTCAAATTTGTACGATACATTTACATATTATATACTTCTTTCTGTTTCATGCAAATAGTCCATTAATACTATACTATTTTGAGATGTTTCATTTTTTAAATTCCACTTTTAAAAATTATGCTTACAATTGATATAACATTTCATGTTTATCATCCACTTGTGTTGTAAGGACATAGTTTGTGGTTAAGTATTTTTGTAATTATGACTAGCTCCAAAGATATTAATATATTTTCTTAATAATTAGACTTCTCAAATTGAGACTCTTTAGGTTGAATGGAGGGAGTATTTATATAGTTTTTTTCTAAAAAAAATACTTTCCAATGCTGGAGAGAGAGTGCAAGTTTTTGAGAGACGTGCGGAGGGAGAGAAACAATCACGACTCAATCGCAATCTCTTCTGCCTCCTTGATTGATGGTGTCGAGATGAAACAATTCGATGGCAAAATTGACCACATTTGTTTACTTCATAGCTCACAAAGCTCTCTCTTTTTCTGATTCTATCTCAACCTTTTCTCTTTGTCTCAAGACTCTCAACATCTTCAATTTGTCTGATTCCTTCGATTAAGGTACTACATGCTTCAATCCTCAGTTTCCAGCATTAATTTCTTTAACCATTCAACTTGAGGATTCTTGAATATTATTTGTAATTGGTTGGCTATTTAATTTGTTGTAATTTTTAACCATTCAATTTTGGGATTTTATATGAATATTATCGCTTGATTAGTTGATAATTGATTGCAAACTTACAATGGTAAATGTAAATTGGAATGGTCTGAAATCCGAATGGAACTATCGAAGTAGTATATATGTATATTAGTAAATCTGTTAAGGAATTTTTTCAAACATAAGCAACAAAGTGTCCTGCTTGTTAAATTTCTAATTCGGAATACCACTTTTTTTACCACCGTACAAATTGGGGAAATCCAATTTGACCAACGATGTTTCGTAATGACCAAATTAACCAACCAGCTTTTAATTTGGTTGTAATGTCGTTCTCGCCATGAACCCTCTGTTTAATTTGATTTTTTTTACGTTAGTTGACTCCTTACATGACGTCTACGTGTAATTGTCAAATTGAACAGAGGGTTCACGGCGAGGATGACATTGCAACTAAATTAAAAGTTGGTTGGTTAATTTGGTCGTTATGAAACGTCGTTGGTCAAATTGGATTTTCTCAATTTGTATGGTGGTAAAAAAAAAGTGATATTCCCATTTCTAATTTGGTTAGCTTTATTAGATTTTTTCTGTTTTTAAAATTCTTGGAATTCAACATCAAAATTTGACTTTTTGGTTAATGTGGAATTAAGTATAGTATTAGTCACTTGTAGCGAACAAGATAATGTCAAGGTAATGATGGCTTGGCAAGTGGATGAAATTTGGAACTGAAATTCGATGTATTTGTTGAGATTTGTAAAAAATAAAAAATACGGTAATTATTGTTAAATGCAATAACACGTATATTTTGAAGTATGAAATTTGTATTATAGACGTTCACATTTGCGTTTATCAATTTATTGGGGCCCTTATTTATTCACTCGCCCTAGGCGTATAAAATGTCAGGAACGGCCTAAACCTGATACTAGAGACTGTGTCTTATCTACCCCATATTGTGTCTGTTAGTAATTGGGCTTGTGGCCCGATTATTTAATCCCGCCCACAAATTTTTTTTTTTGAGGAAGCAGGGACGGCACCCTGCAGAACTTTATTAGAATAAAAAACAGGATACAAACATGAGGGAGACAACCAGCCTTACCCAAGAGGGGGGGGGGGGACAAAGGAGCCTGACCTCTAAAACAGATACAACCAAGGAATTAAGATTTCCTATAATCATAAATGCCTATCAAGTCCTGACGGAGGGATTGACGAACCAAAATAGGAAGATGGACTGCCTCGCTCAAAAGCGGAAATGCGGTGATGGGAATGAGCTTCCGCCGGACTATCAAGCAACTCTATTACGTTCTCGAAGACATGATGGATACCTGTAGCCCCCAACCAACGAAGTACATTGACGGATAAGATATTCAAAGGCCCAAGGAGAGCGACATCGATTCGAATCACTTGCACGCCTACTTGAGAATCGACTCTACAATCACCGAATGGAGACCCAAGGAACGGCACAACCGAAGACCATCTCGTAAGGCAAGAATCTCCCCTTTCATATTGGTACCCGGACCATAAAAGGTGGAAAAGCGGAACCGACCTTTAGAATCTCGGATAACACCTCCTCCCGAATGCACCCCATTTCGAGTGAACCATCGTGTTTAATTTAAACATATTATCCAAATGGAGCCTCCCAACGAATCCATTGACCACCCCGATTCAAAGGATTACAAATAGAAATGTTCAAGAAATTCGCACCGAGCTGCCCCAAACGATTGCTAGGAGCCTTGGGCACAAAGTGGAGAAATAAGTCTTGGAGATGTTGAATAACATTTCGAAAATCGCTTCTTTGCACATAGGGATATATTATCAAAACCGCTCTACATCGGGCTTTCAGATTTCCCAACAAGTAAATTGCATTATACCTATGCGGCACAGCCTACTTGAGTTCTAGCCGAGGCACCTTGCAGCCAAATGTCACCAAGGTGGGATATGGAATTATAGAGAGGAACTTTCGTGAACGCATTTGCAAAACGAAGCCAAATGTCTTGAGCAACTTCGCACTGAGAAATAAATGAGGAATAGATTCTGGGTGGGGAAGAAGAACAGACACACTTGGAAACAATAGGAACTTTTTAAGATGAAACGCCAAATCAACAGAACCGCACCCCAAAATAATTTCCAGACAAACCCACTAATCTTAAGAGGGATACCCGGCCGCCAAATTTTCCTTGCCCAAGAAACCGGATGCCGACTTCTTAAATCATTCCAATAGCAGGAAAAGGAGAACAAACCATCTTTAGAGCCTCGCCCAAACCAAGCGATCTTGCAAACGATCATCAAGAAAAACTTGGGAAACTAGTTCTTTGAGAGTCCAATGGAATCGGCAGAAGTTAGCGAGCCGAGAGAAGGCGGCACGAGCAGACAACTTGATATCTATAGAGGGCGAGGACCTTCTAACACCTTACCACACCAATTATCGTTCGAGAAAGAGATGTCGCCTTTGCCAACAATCCACCGGCTATTTGCAAGAAACGGCATGTGCCGCATAACTTTTCAGTCGAAGATGCCCCCAAAGGAATAGACCACCCCATCCTACCTCCATATTTTAAGGACACAAAACGCGACCACAGGCTGTTGCCTTGAATGGCATTCCAAGCCAACTTTGCATGCATAGCAGCCATAACCTGAGATAGCGAACGAAGACCCATACCCCCTTCCAATTGCGGTCGACAAATAACATCCCAAGAAATCCAATGACTACGGCGTTCCCCCCTTGGTACCATAAAAAGCGAGCAAAGGCAGATTCCAAACGATTAAGGACAACTTGAGGGACATGCAAAGCTGATAGAACATATATAGGAATGTTGCTAAGAACCGACTTCAACAGCGTTATTTTACCTCCAAGTGATAAAAAGCGGGCCTTCCAACCATTTATTCGACATAGGATTCTGTTCTCCAACTCCTCAAAATAGTTACTCTTTAGACGCTCCGTATATAAAGGGATACCAAGATATCTCATCGGGAAATTTTTATGAGAGCATCCAGACCAGTGAGAAATTAAAGAGACGTTATGATATGAACATCGGGCTGAAGTAAAGAAGCCACTCTTACTCAGATTCACCAGCTGCCCCGAGGCCTTCTCGTAATCTCTGAAAATATTCCGGACAAACTGAACAGATTTCTTACCTCCATTACAAAAGACTAAAATATCATCTGCGTACATTAAATGAAAAATTAATAAACCACCACGACCATGGTTAAAAGATCTGCATAATCCTACATCAAAAGCTTGTTTAATCTTCAGCGATAAAATGTCTTGCGCAATGATGAACAATAGGGGAGATAGAGGGTCACCTTGTCGCACCCCTCGAGAAGATTTAAAGAACCCGAAATTATTTCCTTGGATGCGGATGGTGTACCAACAGTTCGAGATAATTTTGTACAGTAGATTACAAACAACATGACTGAATCCGAAAGCTTGTAAAGCTTGCAAAAGAAAAGACCACTCCAGCCTATCATAGGCTTTTGACATATCATATTTAAAGATTACATTCCCTCCACGAACTTTCCTGCCTATTTTACGAACCAGTTCCTGAGCAAGAACCACATTTTCTTGAATTTGGCGACCTCTCACAAAACCAGATTGTTCTGCCGAGATAAGTTTAGGAAGAACCGTCGCAATTCTAGATGCCATGATTTTTGAGATTATTTTCCCAGAAAAATTACATAAGCTGATTGGTCTACAGTCTCCGAAATTCCTTGGGTTTTCAATTTTCGGTATAAGGACCAGCGACGTCGCAGTGAGACCGCGGATAGGAGGACCACCTTTGAAGAATTCCTGAATCGCATTGATGACATCATGACGGATTATGTCCCAGCAACCTTGATAAAACCAACCTGAAAATCCATCCATACCCGGAGAACTGTTCGGATTTAGAGCTTTTATAGCTTCCCAAATTTCAGCTTCTGTCGGGCAGCTAATCAAAAAATTATTTTCCTGCGCATCCAAACGAACAGGGATATCTGGAAAGAAATCTTCCTGAATATCTGTCCTACCAGCTGTGAAGAGAGCTTCAAAAAACTGAATTGCTTTGTCCCCTATCTGTTTAATGTCCGTACACAAAGAGCAATCCTCAAGTTGGAGAGAAATCGAGTTGAATCTAGCACGGTCTTTGATACTCGCATGAAAAAAGGCTGTATTACGATCTCCGTCCTTCAGCCAAAGTTGACGAGCCTTTTGTTGAAGTAATTCGGCATCCCAATCTAGCAATTGTTTAAGCTCTAGATTAACCTCTGACAGTTGGGTAACCAGATCTTCATCCCAAGCCTGCTGGAGGGCCACTTCAATTTGCGCAATGGAGTCTTGACATTTTGCCATTTTATGTTGGACGTGACCAAAAACCGACCAGTTCCACTGTTTCAAAGCTTGACGAAGAAGCTGCAGTTTCTGTTGAGCATAAAGCCGGCGCAACCAACAACTGAGCAATTCCATTGGGAAGCTACAAAATTCTGGAAATCTTTGTGGTCCAGCCACATTCTATGAAATCTGAAGGTTCCTTTTGGCTTTGGAAAAATGGGAAATTCCACCAAAAGCGGGGCATGATTAGAATGCGAGCGAGTAAGATGTGTAACCTTGAATATCGGCCCCGAAACTTTATAAAGATCATTAAAGAACACATCATCCAATTGTTTCCAAATTCGAGCCCCATCATCTTGATTGTTACACCAAGTATATTTACTACCTTCATAACCGGCATCTTCCAGGCCCACCTCTTGAATAAAATCCCTAAAATCCAGTAACTCTCCAGTAGTGATAGGAAGACCACCCAGCTTTTCTGACGAATGAAGAATGGCATTAAAATCCCCTCCCACCACCGAAGGCTCATTATAAATCATGGAGACGTTCCTCAAATCCGCCCACAAATCCTTTCTTTCACTACTTGTACACTTGGCATAAACAATGGAAACTAGAAGGGAGAAAGAACTACCCACTTTTATCCTACAAGTAATCTGTTGATTAGAAGAATCAACAAGAGTAACATTCACTCTACTATCCCAAAATAGCCAAATATGGGTATTCAAAGGACTACTATGCAGAGAAAATTGGAACTGAAGTTTCTTAGCTACACGGGACAACCGCTCACAAGAAATTTTTGGTTCCAAGATAGCACATAACATCGGACGGTGTTGATATTTCAAGAGTTTGAGATAATCTATAGTATCTTTGTTGCCCAAACCCCGGGCATTCCATATAAGGACCGGCATAAAGAAACTATTGATTAGATGATTGAGGGGCTTTCGCCCTAGCTCTTGTATGCCTCCGACCAACTTGGACCCCGTCCTTTTTATGTTTCTTTTTGTTTAATCTTTTACACTCCTGTTGGAAGGCTTCAATTTTTGATGGGGAGCAAGGGAAGTCTTCCAAATCATTAACAGAGGCATTTCGAGTAAGCTTACATTTTTCTTTCCGTTCCATACCATCAACAGAAGGAGCCTTTGGCTTTGAAGCGACATTGCCATCTCCCAATCCTCGGACAACTCTTCCAGCACCGCAAAAGGATTTTCCAGTGTAGGACCTGAGTCCCCTTCTTCCATGTCCTTAGAAGCAGCCTTTTCCTGTTCAATATCGGGATTACTTGGAATTGGGGGCTCTATAGATTCCTCGGCATTATGAGATGGTTGAGTATGTGGGCATATGTTCGGGGAGGTATCATTAATTTTTTCCTTATCAGGTGAGACCCCAACCTTTATTTCCTTATCAACAACATCAATAACTTCAGAATCAACACACTTTCCTGCCGAATCTTTGGCCATCGATGTAGAGGCTTCTCCAAATCTCTTGCCCGTTGGCTGCCACCCTTGTTTTGGCATAGAATCCTTGGTTGCAACATTTTTCTTAATGGGAATTGGCTCCTCCCTAGGCATATTTTGATTTGTATGGTCCGAGGGTGCTACATTCCCCGTGATTGGCACTTGCTCCTCCCTTGCGAGGTTGGATGGACGGGGAATATTAACCACTGGTTTGCGTACCTTACGACATTCCTGGACTATGTGCCCTAAAAGACCACAGCCAGAACAATATGCTATGTTCCTTTCAAATGCAATGGCCTGCCAGAAACCAAGCTCTTTAGTGGTTCCTATCCAAATACGATCAGGCAGCTTCTCGGAGACATCCATCTCTATACAAATGCGGGCATGCATGGGGTGCGATAACGACAGGGCTTGATCATCAGCCCTAAGAAATTGTCCCAAAGAATTCCCAATCCGTTGTAGGTATGCCGCATTAAAAAAGGGGAGAGGAAGATGAGGGAGACGCGCCCATACTGCCACACAAGGATTGTCCCGTTTGAAACCAAAATCGGGCGTCCACCTAAACGAACGGTACATGCAACGATCAATCATATGAGATTCTTTTGACAAAGCTCGCATCATGTCTTCCTTTGAATCGAGATGAACCATAATGTGACGCGGATCTAAAAGACCAACCACGAAAGAGCCCACTAGTTTCCAATTACGGGAGATATGTTCTTTAATAACATGGAGGGGAGGCCGACCTACCGAAAATTTGAGAATAACTGTATTAACGAACTGAGATTCAGCCGCCTCAATTTCCAATGGAGTGAATAGACACGCTGGTTCGTTTAAGATTTTGGAAGGCTGTCGAGGCGGGAGGGATAATGGAGGGAGCACCGGAGAGCTCCTAGGGTTTTGACAAGAAGGGGCTGCCGCTTTGGACACAGCTGCAGCATAGGAAGCTGGTTGATTAGGCGCTGAAATAGGAGGAGAAACTGGGCTATGGGCCTCCGGAGAAGGGACTCCGTCCGGTGGCTTGCCTTCCGGAGCCATGAAGAAGGAGCTTGGTCAAACCCTAGAAGGGAATGGCCGCAAGGAGAAATTCTAGAGAGAGAAATTCTAGAGAGAGAAATTTTCTGTTATGTATGGTGGCAATCTAATCCCGCCCACATGGAATATATTTATATTATTATTAATGGTTAATTGGTTTCCTAGTCCGAATGGGTTTAGGAATGACTTAACCTACAAGAAATAGGTTTTCTTGGTAATAATATAAATAGGGCAACTAAAGGGATAAAAGTCTAATCAACTAATTGAGGAACACGTCCTCCAAGAAGTGCCGCCCCTCTCTCTCCCTAAAATGTATCTCACCAAAATACTCCCTCTAGCCTAACCATCAAGAGGCTTGGATTTGTGGTGTGAACCAGTATTGATATCCGTGCTCCATGATATCAATCCGACGAGAGAGAATCGTAGGTTCGTAGATCGTGACATACGAAGATTGTAGCTCAAGCAAAATTCTTCCGCTTCGCACAAGGTTCAAGTTCGCACAAGGTAAATCGTGATTATTGTTTTGATAGTGAACTTGTATGATATATGATTAGATACATCCTTCATTTGTATCAGAGCCTATATGTTTGATTGCTCGTATCGTTATGCCATGAATCACATGCTTTTGTTTTGGGTTTGTTTAAAAGTTTTACCCGATAACGAAACAAATGGGTTTTATTATTTTATGTGTAAAACTTTTTTATTTTCGAGAAAAAATTTATATGTCTGAGTTCCCTACGACGAGGCGAAGAACATACTAAATTCTCGTTGAATTCCGTTGGGTATTTTTCAAAATATCGCAAACCCAAGTTTTGTTGATAATTGATTTTTCTGAAACTTTGTGTGCTGTTATGACCTGTTTAAGTTCTGTAAAATCGTGATTTTATGGACTATACTTGTAGTACTCTGCGAGGGATTTCCAACGACATATTATATATTTAATTTGGACTTAAAATGAACGTTTTATGGCCTCGCGAAGTTGGCACTTCGCGAATCAATTTTTTGGGTTAAAAAATCAAGTCAAAAACGAAGCCCACTCTCGGCCTCAATGTACGTGCCTTTTGTGGGACTCCTTTCGAGGCAAAAAGTATACCATTAAAAAGCCCTCGATGAGACGAGTCCAACGGCACCTGCCGTGAGATCATCGGACCACCGGAAGGCGGCGCGTGGACGTCAATCTCCGGCCAGGCGTGTGGAGACGGCGTACAGGAAGACCACTCAACCATTGACAGGTCAACGGTCAATGTGTTGACTACCACGTCATCGCCACGTCACCTGCTATGTCATTAGTGGGGCCCACTTCAGAAAGTCTTCCTTGCTGACATCATCTGCCACGTCAGCCCTAGGTCCAGTCAGTGTCCAGTCAACCTCAGAAGGAAGCCCACACACGCAGGTGGCGCGTGAGGGCGTGTGCGGCCATTCCAGTGCTCGATTGACAAACGGCCGACGCGTCTGGACTTGTTTTGGTCGTCTGAGTCCAATGGTGGCCTCTGTTTTGATCAATTCAGCCTGTAAATATTTGTTTTTGCTTTTTCAGTGTATAAAAACCTATTTTCTGATTTTTTAAAAATTGAAAAATAATATCCAGGGGTTGTTTTGTCATTCTGTGACTGTTTAGGGTTGTTTTGGACTGTTCTGGAATTTTTTAAAAATTCTTTGTGAATTTTAAACTATTTTAAAGTCATTTTTAGCATATTTAATTGTCGTTTTGGGCTCTAAAATTGTGATTGGGACTATACGAGACCCAATAAATTTATTTTCAGTAGTGAAAATATTTATGTACATCATATGTGCTTGATGGATTTGTTCTATCATATTTCTTTTGTTTAAATTATCAATTTATGAATATTTTCACGTTGTGCATGTTTTGGTTGTGATTACGAGCCTCGCGGATTTTCCCTCCTTACGTGTATGATGAGATTATATTTCGTAATTGATTTTTTAGAACAAAAGTGAATCGAAATATATATATGCTTATGTCTTATTTTTGCAATAAATTGTAGTGAAATGGCTTCTCAGAATGTAATCGCTGACCTTAATAAGGGTGAGAAATTAGATGGCTCAAACTATAGTGTTTGGCAAAGGAAATCACGTACTTGCTAAGCGAGCTAGAGGTTCTGGACAACCTTGATACTGTGATGGTAGAACCGAGAGATGGGTAACTTGACCATCGCCCAAAGACGCTTTAAAATGCACGAATTCCTTGATGGAAAAAAGATCGATATGCACACTTTACTATGCTGAGTAGCATGCATAATGATCTGATTTACGAGTTTGAGGATTGCCTGATTGCTAAACAAATGTGGGACCAAATTAAGCGCATTTATGGGAATACTTCTCCTACAAAGTTAAGGACTTTGACTTACAAGTTTGAAAGCTATAAGATTGACCAGAAACGAAACATTCTTGAACAACCACGTGAGATGTCCTAATGATTCGAGATCTTAAAGCCGGTTCTATTTTATCTCGATGAACAGCAAGTTCAAGCGGTGATTTGTTCACCGCCTCGACTCTTGGAGTGGTTTGAGGCGTATCTTGACTCATACAATCCATTCGCACTTTGCGATGTATCTCGCCATGTTGAGCTTGAGGCCGAGTGTCATGAAGCGAATCACGCGATAAGTGCCTTTGCGACTTGTGATCTTGCTCTTGTTTCCTTGAAGGTCCGCAAGCCACACGGGCAACGCAAGAAACAAGCTAAAGGCAAGAAAACTTAGAATTTGGACCCCAAAAGTGACAAGATTACTAAACGCCGAAGAGGCAAAAGAATATTGCTAAGTAGAAGTGCTACAATTGTGGTGCCTTGGGTCATTTTGCTCGGACTTGTCCCGAGCCCAAGAAGGTATCACTTAATCCTATCTCCATGAAAAGTTGTGTTTGCTCTCATGTTTTATTAGTCGACTCTCTCCCTGTGTGGATTGTAGACTCGAGGCTCAACCAAACATGTGACGAGGATCGAGAAGGATTTGTAGATTATCGAAAAGTTCCTGGGTACAAGAAGAATTTTCATGGGAAACAATTGCCTGTTGAAGTCAAAGGAGTTGGCTCATACCAACTTCAATTGCGGAGTGGACGCACATTGACTCTTCATGAAGTTCTTTATGCACATGGAATTCGACATAATCTACTATCAAGAGTACAATTGCTAGGACATGGATATTCTTTTTAATTTTAGTAATGATCACTTGGATATTTGTTTTGGTGATGAGATTTTGGGACATGGTTCTTTGTCGATAATTTCTTTAAATTAGATTTGTTGGATTCCCATAATTCTTCAATTAATTCTTCTTCTTGCATGGTTTATGATGATTCTAATTTCGAGTTATGGCATGCTAGACTTGGACATATAGGAAAAGATAGGATGACTAGATTGGCTAGAGAAGGCCTATTGGGGTCTCTCAAAGAAAGTCAACCTACCCTTGTGTGAATCTTGTTTGGCAGAAAAGCTTGTCGAAAGCCTTTTGGTAAGGCAAAAGAGCCACACATCCATTAGAGTTAGTCCATTCAGACATTTGCGGACCAATGAATGTTAAGGCACGCCATGGAGCTTCCTATTTTCTCACTTTTATCGATGACTATACACGCTATGGTTATGTTTACCTTATTTCTCACCGCGATGAAGCTCTCAAGTGTTTTGAGCGCCAGAGGTTGAGAATCAAAAGGATAAAAGCTTAAAAACTTTTAGAACCGACCGGCCGTGAATATTTATCTCGATCAATTTAAAGAATTGTGTGAGAAAAAGGGAATACGCCGACAGCTGACAATTCCTAGAACTCCGCAACAAAATGGTGTTGCAAAACGAAGGAATCGAACATTGTTGGAAATGGTTAGGTCGATGATGGCACAGCCAACCTCCCAATTTCGCTTGGGGATGCGCTAATGACTACCGCCTACATACTTAACCGAGTGCCTTCTAAGTCGGCCTCCCACAACCCCTTATGAACTTTGGAAAGGTGAGAAGCCTAAATTGGGGCATCTTCATCCTTGGGGTTGTGCAGTTATGTCCATAGTACTTCCAATAAGTTTGGAAAACTAGGCCCTAGAGGAAACAAGTGTGTTTTCATAAGGTATTCAGATACCTCAAAGGGTTATGTTATGTACGGTGGAAAACCCGACGAAGGAATGACCGAATCGTAGTCGCGAATGTTGATTTCATTGAGAATGATTTCCCACGATAGGTGAAGTTAGGAAAGACTTTGAACTTTTTGAGATGGAAGAAGAACACATGACATCTTTTGGCGAAGGTGGGGAATTGCCTCAACCTAATCCTAGGGTACAACATGAGGTTGAACCTATGGAAGTCGCCAATGAGAGTCAAGGTGATCTTCATCCGAGTGGGAGTACGGATTCTAGTGGGAGTCCGATACTAGAACGAAGAAATAAACGTGGAAATATACCTCGCCGCCGATTCGCGATCGAAGAGGAATCTTTCCTAACTACTTCTTTCAATTCTAGTGAGCCTACATCGCTCAAAGAAGCCCTTTCTTTACCTACAAACAAGGAATGGATGAATGCAATGGAAGATGAAATTTCCTCTATGAAAAGAATCGTTTGGGAGTTAGTTGATCTTCCGCAGGTCGCAAGACTATTGAAACAAATGGGTTTTCAAAGTCAAGCAAAAGGCGATGGATCAATTGACAAATATAAGGCACGCTTGTGGCGAAAGGCTTTACCCAAAGAGAGGGTTTAGACTATGAGGAGACATTCTCCCCTATGGTGAGATTTTCCTCTGCTCGCCTAATCCTAGCGATAGTAGCACACATGGATCTAGAACTTTATCGATGGATGTTAAAACCGCATTTCTCAATGGAGAACTAGATGAAGAGATCTATATGACTCAACCGAGGGTTTTGAAGTCAAGGGACAAGAGCGCAAAGTGTGCCGACTCAAATGTTCCATCTATGGTCTCAAACAATCATCTAGGCTGTGGTACATTCACTTTCATCAAGCGATAACCTCAATTGGCTTTGTGATGATTGAGGAAGACCATTGTGTGTATGTTAAACGATCCAAGAAAAAGGTCTTGATTCTGTCATTATATGTTGATGACATCCTACTAGCCGGGAATGATATGGAGATGATAAATGCCACTAAAGAGTGGCTATCTGCTTTCGATATGACAGACTTGGGTGAAGCAAGCTATGTGCTTGAGTAAAAGTCATTAGGGATTGTTCGAAAAGATTTCTCGGTTTGTCTCAAGAGACTTACATTAAGAAAGTTATCGAACGATTTGGCATGACTAACGCAAAACCCGTTGTCACTCCAATGGAAAAGGGATGTGTCCTTAGTACAAACCAATGCCCTAAGAATGAAGAAAAGAAGAAGAGAATGTCTACGACTCCATATGCAAATGCGTAGGAAGCTTGATGTATGCTATGGTGTGTACTCGACCGACCTATGCTTTGCAGTAGGGATGTTGAGTCGATTCCAAAGTAATCTCGACCTCAACACCGGATGGCGGTGAAGAGGGTTTTGCTAATTACTTGGTGGGAACCACAAATTTAACCCTATGTTACCAAGGTGGGGATTTGAGCTTGAAAGGTTTCACCGACGCCGATTGGGCTGGAGATGTAGATGGTTATAAATCTACTCGGCTACACTTTCCTCCTTAGTGGTGGAGCTATCTCTTGAGTAGCAAGCTTACGACTAGCACCGCCCTATCTACGATGGAGTCGAGTACATGGCTTGCTCACCAAGGTTCAAGAAGTGTGGTTGAGGAGTTTTCTTCAACATCTTGATGTTACGACGCATGTGGATCGTCCTCAGTCATTGCTTGTGATAGCATGGTCGCTTTAGGTTACACTAAAGATCCCAAGTATCATGGGAAGACGAAACACATTAACATCAAGTATCATTTCACTAGAGACATGGTTGCAGAAAAGAAAGTTGTTCTAGAATACATTCCTACTAGAAGCATGTTAGTCGACCCTATGACTAAGCCTCTAGCTAGATAGATCTTTCAGATCATATGTTGGGTCTAGGGCTTCAGTAGGATTTGACTTTTATTCCGAGAACACTTATGTTGACATTTGATTATTATTTTTCATTATCATTTGAATAAATTGCAATTTCATTTTATTCCTTTTATATGTTAATTGGATGTTTCAATATGAAATTGCGTAGCATATATATTTTGATTAAAAAGATGTCGTGGATATTGAATTGGCCCTCTCACACGGGTAATTCACCTTGTCGCTAGGTGGGCGAGCAAGTTGAGATAGTAAAAGTCTTTGGTACCTACGAAAGGGGGGTACGCAAATGACATTACATTTATCGCCTTGGCATACGGCCAAGATGAGACCTTTTATAAGGTCGACTTTATATCCCAAGGAAAAGTCCGAATGTGAGATCTTAAAAGAAAGACACTAGAAGAGTGATCGCTTTTAAGTACTCAAGTTAGACGCCGTAGGGCGGCTAGACTAAGGTTCGTATGACGCTTGAGCATGACATGCCTACTTCATGTGGGAGTTCCGTCATAGCATACACTTCATATTGTATGTGACTATAATGCGACTTAAGAAAGTGATTGAATGATCCTGCTTCATCACGTGTGAGTTCTAGTGATCAAATCCATCACAATTATACCCTATGTGACTTAGAACTATATCATGAACTTGGACGTTGATGATGCTACTTTGGCATGCCGACCAACGGGCTATGCACATACAGCCTCCCCATGAGCATTGGAAAGCAGCTAACCAAGAGTGATTAATATGAGTGTCTAAGGAAGATAGTATGATATGCATCTCTATTTTTGTGTTTCAATGCCATGGTGATCATATTGAACATACGGTTCAAGAGATTGATCTTGATACACAAACATATTGAGTTTTAAGCACCGCCTTGAGGGATTGAGGATGCTTAAACCGATGCATATATACGGTCCTGGGGTATAGACGAGTTTTGCTTTCTAACGAGGACGCTCTATGCCGGTCGATGGTGATTTGGTATAGCGCTTCCACCCTTTATTTCTCGTCATGTCGCACGCTTCACTTCCGGTATGAAAAGGCAAGTGTTTAACGGGTTTTGATGATACGATGTGGTTAGAGAGATTGAGTCCATGTGTATGAGTGGGAGATGTTAGTAATTGGGCTTGTGGCTCGATTATTTAGTCTCGCCCACATGGAATATATATTTATATTATTATTAATTGGTTAATTAGTTTCCTAATCCAAATGGGTTTAGGATTGACTTAACCTACAAGAAATAGGTTTCTTGGTAATAATATAAATAGGACAACAAAAGGGATAAAACCCTACGACAAGAAATAGACGAACACGTCCTCTTTCATTGTACTGACCCTCTCTCTCCCTAAAATATATCTCACCAAAATACTCCTCTAGCCTAACCATTCAAGAGGCTTGGATTTGCGGTGTGAACCAAGATGATATCCGTGCCGTGATATCAATCCGACGAGAACTTGCGTGTTTGTAGATCTTGGTATCAAAGATCGTAGCTCAAGCGAAATTCTTCCGCTTCGCACAAGGTTCAAGTTCGCACAAGGTAATTTACGATTATTGTCTTGATAACGAACTTGTGTGATATATGTTTAGATATATCCTTCAGAAAACTACGAGATAAAAAAGGAAGACTACAAGACTTTCCCAAAGGACAAACGTGACAAAAACTAGTATAAGAAGTGGACCTGCTAACCGGAATCTGATGTTTATTATCTAGAATATCAAAAATATGTTGAGACGGATGACCAAGCCGAGTATGCCAAAGATTTGGTGAAGCATGTTCACCAATAAGAGATTATGGATTATGTGTCAAGGATGTAGTGAAAGAGAGATGATAGAGACCAGCCGAACTACTACTGGAAAGAACCATCTCCTTGGTATTGTTGTCCTTAACCCAAAAACCAGAACTATTATTATTGGAAGGAAAATGAAGTACAAAAAGTAGATACTTATACATGCTCATAACGCAAAGAACATTATTAAGCATAAATGAATGTTTGCCATGCAAAAAACTATACTAGCCAATGGAGGAGATAGGTAAAGAAGTGCCACTAATTACCAATTGTAACAAAAGCATGACCTGTGTAAGGAGTAGAACGAGACATGACCACGAACGAAGAAGTCATGTGATTTGTTGCAACAGAATCTAAGACAAAAGAGATAGGAGCCATGGGGATGATTCAATATAAGGGGGATTTATTGATTGGAAGGCATAATAAGCATAGTTGTTTCAGTTTGAACATTTTAGGGCCTATATGACCTAGATTATTGCAAAATTGAGACGTGGGTGTTTAGTATGTAATTAGAGGTGGAAAGAAAGGATAAGGAGGTTGTTGCAGTGTAGGTAGGATTCCACGACCACGACCACGCCAAGGTGTTCAGTTATTACATCCCCATGCTGATAATAACTCTCTGTTTGGTAAAAAGAGGGATAAGTCGAAGAGAATATGGGTTTTGGAAGTGGTTCCAGATTCATCCACCATGTCTTTTATGGCTCGATATCATGAAGAGAACTAAACCAAAAGAATATGCAATAAACAAGGCAATGTCTTAATATACTACCATGCAATAAAATAGGAAACAAGACCTATTTACCGTCCACAACTGATTTTACAGTAATGTGTTATCACAATTTACTTACTTGATCACGCTTTTTCAATAAGTTTCCACTTGGCTCCAGGCAACCTTCCTTCCTCTACTATCCAAGATTCATCAATGGCAACAAAGATCTTAGGTGTCCTTTCTAAAGCGAAACCTCTCCTCACTTAACAGTACTCACTCATCTTACATACACGTAAATGAAGTCCCTATTGTTGCGACACTAAACTCACATCGGGAATAATCAAGCCTAGCAATCACTTAATAAAGATCTTTGGGCTGCACCTCTCATAGCCAATTTGTTTTGAGGTGGACTCCTGGACTTTGACATGGTATCAGAACACTCTCTACACGTGCAGAACCAATGGCTCATGTTCTTGCTCCAGGCCACCTAAACCAACGAGTCCACATTGTAAGCCATAATTTCGGCTACCATCGAGGGACGTGTTGCAACACTAAACCCACATCGGGAATAATCAAGTCTAGCAATCACTTAGTAAAGATCTTAGGGTCGTACCTCTCATAACCAATTGGTTATGAAATGGACCCCAGACTTTGACACCTAACTCTACCGGTAGTTATCCTGTATAATTTGGCGTTACTTGTCATCACTTCCCACCTTCGTTCAACACTATTGAAAGACTTAGATATTCTTCTTCTTATTATTATAATATTCGGTACAATTCGGGCCGGTCCCTTTTCAAAAGTTTTTAATCACTCTAGTCCAACATATTTTTTTAACTAGACAAAGTCATTTTTGGGGAGAAAAAAACTGTGATACCCTTAGTTTCTGTATTACGATGCATGATTATGTGCATCGGGATTCATGATTTGTGCATCGCGCTATATGATTTTGAATCGCAATGCACAATTCCAATTTGTATAGCTGTCACTTCCATTTCAAAGTGGTACATCCCGATTCCGAATTGATACATCCTGATTCAAACTGGTTCATTCCCATTGCATAGCGAATCATGATGTGCGCAAAAAACTCGGCAAGATTACCGTAGTATCAAGTAATAAAGTTCGAAGAAATGCAGTCGATCCCACGAGGAATGCGCGTAATTATCACTCCAACTAAGTATCGAAATTATGCTAACTAATTATATTTGAGCGAAAAGAAAATGAATTAAAATCTAAAAATATAAACAACCTAGAAAGCAATTAAATCTAAACTAAAGCGGAGGTGGTTTGGTAACAACAAATCAAGATAAAAATATAGGAGTGCATTATTTATAGTCTAGCCGGTATTTAATTTAATCCTCTTTTTACTTTTCTTTAACTCAAGTATTGGTAGTTGGACGCATTATTTTATTCACTATGGGCTTTCTCTATGCATAGCAAATCTAGCTATTCCTCAACCTTGCTACGGGCTCATATCATTGCAACACATAACATAGGGGAGAAGATAACTGCATGTGTAAACAAGCATCCAAAGACTATCTATGCACGATCTCCTTTCGGTCTCACGCCACGCAAACTACTATTGTGATTTTCGTAATAATGAGAAGGGCTTTCGTTTCGTATCCTATCATTCTAGTGATCATCTAATGGTTCGCTACGCTATTAAAAGCATGAAGAACACACAATAATAACCAAGCGCATGGGTAATACTTCGCAAAACGAAACTCTCTATATTTTTCTACAATTCATGTTGGTAGCCAAGACAACTAAAATTAGTTAACTACGGGCACTCCCATCTTATAGTCAACCCTAACCTCCCCGACCTCGCGGATGGCTAAGGTGGTTCGATTGCGTGTCAAATCTAGTCTTATAATGGCTATCGGTGTGTGTCACAAAACACCAACTATTAAATTGATTGGTCCGAAATATAAAGGTAGGTCTCGCGGATCCTAAATATTTCTAAAATCATTTAATTATTGGTCAGATAATTAAAAGCATTAATTTCACAAAATAATAACCAACATGACTGTGTACTAAATAAAGAGATAAATTAAATTAAAATACTACATTGGACATAGAAAAATAATTGCATTTCCATAAATAAATTAAGCACAGACCAATTCAACATTTACAAAATAAATCAACCCTAGAAAATACAACAATATCTCAAAAGATACGTTGAAAGAATTAAACCAAGTGTTGCTCGAATCCGGGGTTGAAATCTTTTGCAAATTCGTCTCTGGCTCTTGACTTGAAGCTCTAAACCTTCAATGGTGATCAAGCATCGAAGGAATTGGTGAAATTTTTGGTGAAATGGGGCTGGTGCCCCATTTTGGGAACAAAGTCCCAAAATGGGGACTTGTCTTTCACAAAATGAAGTCGCTGCGAGAAATAAAAGGAAGAAGCACAAAGGAGGGGCAAGGTATCGCTGGGGGCAAAAAGGGAAGAACGAGGAGGAAATAGGGCAAAGGGATGGAAATAAAGGATGGGGCAACCGCTGGCAAGGGTCAAACCAGTAGGGGCTCGCTGGTCACCCAAGGTCCGAGGTCGAACGGTGAGGTGAGAGAGAGAAGTGGGGAGGAGAGTGGGTTAATGGAGCTGGATGGGGACATGGCAGTTACCGGGAGATCTACTGGGAGGAGACCACGTGGTCGGCAAACTAAGGAGGGGAAGGCAGTAACAGCGACACGTGGTGGCAGGCAAAAGGCCGACAACGCACATGCGCTTTTGAAATGTGCCTGCTTCCCCTTGAAGTCCTCGAATTTACTCTGGTGCCCCTAGCTTGGGATTCCTTCCAGCCTTCTCGGAGGGCTTTGCAACGGGTTCTCCGTTAACTCTCGTTAGCCTGCACTTGCCTTGGACTCTTGTGACGGACTTAACGGACATTGTCCAAATAATTCCCAAAACAACTTTTAAGCCCGAAATTACCTCAAACTTCGTGCTAAACACCATATAAAGGCTCGATTATACATGGAAACCTACATTAAGTACAAAAACACAAATAATAATATTTCCAAAGCATAATTAACTCAAAAATAACACAAAATAGAAGAAAATTCCCGGAAAATTCGTGAAAATCTTGTGCTCATCACACCCCAAACTTAAACTTTGATCGTCGAGCAAAGAAAATGAATTATGGAAATGCTCGAGAACAATATGAAATGAAGGCGCGCTTCAATTAAGATCCCACAAGCATTACCATTTAAGAGATCAATCCAAGATTATTAACATGCATAATAGAGGTATGAATTTATTCATATGCTAGCAAACAATCCTCAAACAATCATTCATACCATAAAACATTTTTTCTTTACCCAAAAGTAGCAATGCTTTAGCTTAGATTGAACGGCCAACCGAAAGTCAAACGAAAAGAGTCATCAACTAATATTTTTTTCACAAGAAGAAGAACACCTACATGACAATATCAATAGGACTTTATGTTCGGCCAGGCCAAGGTTTGAAGGATAGGATGATAGCAAGTCAAGACAAAGAAAGAATTTGAAGTCTTCACAAGATGACTAGCTTTATTAAAGCATAACTCTTCAAATAACTAAAGACTCACTTCAACAACCCCTTAAACGTTAAAGTGTCTCATCTACCCCAACGATTAAGTACCACCCTTATATCTCCTTGAAACAAAATTGAAGAACAATGACATTTTTATTTTTATTTTTCTTTTTTGGCTATTTTTTTTCTTTTCTTTCATTTTCTTTTCATTGCTTTCCGGGGCTTTTCTTTTTTTCATTTTATTTTTTTTTCACCACCATTCAACAACAACTATCAAATTCCCAACATCAACATTAATGAACACAACCTTCATGAAGCATACACTTCCTAACAAGATTACAAAAAAAATAATTCATTCCAAATCATGCTATCTTGAAGGGCTTAATAACTAAAGTGTATAGGTTCATGGATAGATGCAAAGAATTGAAGTCGATGGGGTCATTGTGTGCTCTAGGCACACACCATTTTAAATGAGGTCAATAACGAGGACACGATGGATTTTTGAGATAAATGGGTAGGATAGAGAAAGGCACAAACGATCCAAAGATGGCCTATATCATGCTCTTATCATACACACATGCTCAAACCAAGCTTTTCATTATCAAAATATAACTCTTGGCATTTAAACTCACAATATGGTACTCTTAGACATGCACAACCATCACTAAAGCAGAGCATAAAAATATTTCCATCATCAACTTGGGCATTATCTATCATGAATGAGGTGATGATGAATCACAATCAAACATATATCCTCAAAATTGACTAAGAAAATAATGCAAGTACAACTCGAAGAAAGGCTGATCAAAGCATAAATAATTTGGGGCATATAAAGCACAAGATTTTCTAATTTTCAAAGTTCACTAACCAAACCATACTCCCTAAACTTTAAAGTAAAAGGAGAAATGAAGGAAAAAGAAAGCCCCCCAAAGTTGATTTCTTAAGTAGTCCTAAAAGATCCACTCCATGAATCTACAAGCAACCTCTTACTATGAACCGCTAAACCCCCAGATCAAATCAAACTCAAAAGAAAATAATAGAAATGCAATTATGGAATAAAAAGAAACGAAAATTTTTGTATGGGGACACTATTTACACCTCCCTACAAACCCACAAACTCTGAGGGCTTCGAAAAGCCACCAATATACAAAAACATATAAATACAAAAAGCAAGTAAACCATTAAAACATGCTCGTGCCATTACATTATAGGCTGTAAAAA
>JABEVN020000205.1:0-52458 GCA_013146195.2 Codonopsis lanceolata | reverse complement strand
TGCTCCGACCAAACTGCAAGCCTAATCCTGGTGGTTCATTGTCACCAAACGAATTAACTCAATTGTTCGCTCAACCGACATCGGCTCTAAATATGGCTTCTGAGCTCTGTCCATTCACTTTAAAAAACTTCATTATTTTTAGGGTTTTGGATATCAACTTCCACGAGGATAAATTGTATGATTCTAAAGGGACCGCACCATTTAGATTTCAACTTTCCCGGAATAACCTTAATCTAGAATTAAAAGTAACACTTTCATCCCCGATGAAACATTTTGTTGGCTAACCCCATGTCATGATATTTCTTGGTCTTTTCTTTATATGTCTTTGCATTCTCATACTAATTCAACCTATGTTCTTCTAACTCATTTAATCGAAACAATCTTTCTTCTCCGCCAAAGTTAAATCTAAGTTCAATTCTTTAATGCCTCAATAGGCTTTATGTTCAATTTCAACGGTAAATGGCAAGCTTTGCCATACACCATTCTATATGGACTCATTCCTATGGGTGTCTTAAAAGCAATGCCCATAAAGCATCCTTAAGTTTAGATTCCCAATCTTTACGATTAGGCCAATGTTTTTCTAATATCGCTTTTATTTGCCTATTGCTAACTTCTACTTGGCCGGATGTTTGAGGATGATAAGGTGTAGCTAACTTGTGAGTTACACCATGCTTTCTAAGAACATTATTTAACAACTTATTGGTAAAATGAGTTCCTTGGTCACTTATTATGGCCTTAGGTACTCCATACCTAGCAAACAAATCTTCTACAAATTTAACCAATTTTTCCATCATTAGTTTTGGTTGCTACCGCTTCAATCCATTTAGATACGTAATCAATCTGCTACTAGAATATACTCACAATTATTTGACACAGAAAGGACCCATAAAATCAATACCCCAAACATCAAAATTTCAACAACTAAATTAATATGCAAGGGCATCTCGCTTCTTTCCTATTCACTGTTTTTGACACTTATCACATGTTCTATAAAACAATTCACAATCTCTAAAAACAAGAGCCATAAACTGATTGCAAAATTTTCCTAGCAGCCTTGTTTCCACTAAAATGACCTCCACAAGATATCCATGGCGAATTCCATAATACCTTGTTGGTCTTTTTCTGGAATACATCTTCTTATTAAAGAATCAGAGCAAATTTTGTATAAATGAGGTGCTTCCCAAAAATAATTTTAGTTTCCGCCAAAAATTTCTTCTTTCATAATGATCAAAATCGATTAATGATATCGCACACATAGTAGTTGACAAAATCAAGCATACCAAGGGTCGAATCTTTAATGGCTAAAAGTTGTTCATCAGAAAATTATCATTTATGGGAACTGATCATCAAGAAATTGACGCTCAAGCAAGGGTGAAAATTAACCAGACAAATGGTCGGCTACGACATTCTCGGTTCCCTTTATCTTTGATAGTAATGTCAAATTCTTGTAACAATAACATCCATCTAATTAATCTTGGTTTAGCATCTTTCTTGCTTAACAGATATTTTAATGCAATGATCAGAAAAAATTATCACCTTTGATCCTAGCAAATATGATCTAAATTTTTCTAAAGCATATACTATCGCTAAAAATTCCTTTTCAAGAGTTGTGTAATTCAATTGAGCATCATTTAGAGTTCTACTAGCATAATGGATCACATGAGGCTTTCTATCTACCCTTTGTCCTAACACGGCTCCAATCGCAAAATCTCGATGCATCACACATGATTTCAAAAGGAAGTGACCAATCGTATTTGATAAAATAGGGCAAGAGTTAACTTTTCTTTCAATAAATTAAAAGCTTCTAAACATTCTTTATCAAAAATAAATTTTGTATCTTTTGCTAGCAAATTACATAGAGGCCATGATTTTGAAAAATCTTTTATAAATCTTCTAAAAACCAAAGATGCCCAAGAAAACTTCTAACTCCTTTAACTGTGTGGAAGGGTAGTTGTGAAATAACTTCGATTTTAGCTTTGTCAACTTCAATGCCTTTATTTGAAACAACATGCCCTAAGACAATTCCATGTTTGACCATGAAGTGACTTTTCTCCCAACTTAAAGTTAAATTAGTTTCACAGCATCTTTTTAGGACTGATGTAAGGTTTTCTAAACAATGATCAAAAGAATTTCCAAAGTCTGAAAAATCATCCATTAAAACTTCTACGCATCTTTCAACTAAGTCTGAAAATATAGAAATCATGCATCTTTGAAAAGTAGCCGGTGCATTACACAATCCAAAGGCACATTCTCCTAAAGGCAAAAGTACCAAAGGGACATGTAAAGTTGTTTTCTCTTGGTCTTGGTGCAGGGGGATCTGATTGTAACAGGAAAACCATCAAGAAAGCAATAATATTCATGACGGCTAGTCTTTCAGGATTTGGTCAATAAATGGCAAAGGAAAGTGGTCTTTCAGTTGCCGCATTAATTTCTCAAATCAATGCATTCTATAACCAAGTTATTGTTCTTGTAGGGACTAATTCATCTTTCTCATTTTTAACAATGTAATTCCCACTTTTTGGAACTACTTGGACAGGACTAACCCATTTACTATCGATATAGGGTAAATTATACCGCATCTAAGAGCTTAAGAACTTCTTTTCTACGGCTTCTTCCATGTGTGGGTTAAGTCTTCTTTGCCTTTCTCTTGAAGGTTTACTACCTTCTTCTAGATGTATTTTATGCATGCACATAGATGGACTAATTCCTTTTAAATCGGCTAGGACCATCCTAAAGCTTCTCTATGTGTCCATAAAACTTTTAACAAACTAGCTTCTTGCTCTTAGTTAAGTTAAATTTTATAATAAGGCAAGTGTTACCTTCCCTAAAATGCATATTTTAAATGGGGTGGTAATGGCTTTAATTCTTCAACTTAGGAGAATTAATGGATGGCATAAATTGAGAATTTTCTACTTTAATGTTTCTTTTATTTTAGCCTCCTCATTCTCTACTTTATTATCTTCTTTAATTTCTTCCTCAATATTATCTATCTCAATTTCTTCAAAGAGATTTCGGAATCTCTACTTCATCATCTTTAACAGCTTTCTTGCTACTTTTCAAACTTATCGAATTATCTTGATTCTTTCTCTATTTTCTTTTTATCTTTCTTTTACTAGCTTCTAACTTTTCTCTCTCTTGTCTTTTCCTCTTCTTCTATTTCTCTTTCAATTTCATCAATGTCAATTTTATGGGGGGATAGGACTATCATCATAAACTATGAATTCAATCTATCTCTCTCATAATCTTCCTCTTCTTCAAAAAGTTTCAGTTGATAACTTTTCAATTCCTATTGAAAACAGGGCACTTATGTCACTAGGTCTATTCATAGCATCAAACACGAGAGATTTCAACAGTTTCACCTAGGGTGACATTGTGAGTTTACCATTCTTCACATTAATCATTGTATTGCGGTATTTGCCATAAATGGTCTGCCTAACAATATTGGAACTTCATTATTGGTGCATATCTTCCTTTCCATCTCTAGAACCACAAAGTCAACTGGAATGATTAGTTTATCAACCTGAACTAGGATGTCTTCCACTATACCCAAAGGATATTTAACTGAACGATCAGCTAATTGTAATTGCATAGTAGTGGGTTTTAGTTCTCATAGCCCTAACTGTTTATAGACCGCAAAAGGCATCAAATTAATACTTGCTCCTAAATATAGCATTGCATTCATCTCTTTAGAGCTTCCCAAGGAAACTTGGATATTAAAGCTACCAGGGTCTTTCAACTTAGGCGGTAATTCGGGTTGTAAAACAGAGCTTACGTTTTCAGAAACAATAATCTTTTCATTGTTTTCAAACTTGTGTTTCTTAGAGTGAAGATCTTTGAATAACTTTGCATAAGTTGGAATATTTTTAATAACATTAAGCAAAGGGAGATTTACATTCACTTTGGATAACATATTATAAATTTCCGTAAATTGTTTGTCCATTCGGTTTTTCATAAGTCTTCTTGGAAACGGAATTGGAGGAACATAAGGTGGTGGAGCCACATAAGGTTCCGGCTTCTTCTTGATCCAACTCTTTTTCAACTTCAATTGTATTATCTTTATTTTGAATCTCTTTTTCTTGTTCCTTATTTGGAACTTCTATTTCTACTTCTACTTCTACTTCTTGATTACTTGATTTATTATTACTATCACTATCCTTTTCAACTTCTTTTTCAATTTCCTTTTCAGAATTTTCTACCGTAGCAAGCATTTTAGATGAAGGATCAGGATCACTTACCTCTTCACCTATTACCTTACTGCTTCGCAAGACGGTGATTGACTTGGGTTGCTCGGTTTGACTAGGGAACTTCCCTTCTTCTCTTTTATCAACTTCAGAATTTGCAATGTGCTTCTTTAGATTTTCAATTTCTTGAAGCATGTACTTCATCAAATCTGCTTGACCTTTACTTGCTACATCTTGTTTGGGAACTTCTTCAATTCTTAACTGGTTTTGATTTGGAAACTTGGGAGGTTGTGGTGGTTGAGGTTGGAATTGTTGAGGTTGCAAAGGCTTATTTCCTCCCCAAGAAAAGTTAGGATGATTCCTCCAACCAGGATTATATGTGTTTGAATAGGGATCATTCTTTGGCCTTTGAGGGTACATATTCATAGCATTAGTCTGTTCAGAATACATAGCACTTGATGGACAAAAATTAGTAGCATGAGAATATAATCCACATAAAGCACATGCTTCTTGAATTTGCCAATTTTCAAATTGAGCTTGTGTATTTGAATTATCTTGTAATTGATATAGGCTTCTATTTTTACTTCTAGCACTTTCTGTTGGGAATTAATGCTTAACATCTCAAATAATTCTTCTAGTGCTTCTGGTGTCATTCTATTAATAGAACCACCAGCTGCACTATCAACCATGGTTTGTAAACCTAGCGAAAGACCATGGTAAAATTGAAGCACTAACACATGTTGAGCCAAATTATGATGAGGACACATAATAAGCAAATTTTTAAATATATCCCATGACTCATGGAATGTTTCACCTGGTTCATTTTGGAATGACATAATTTGTTTTCTATACTCAGTAAGAGATGCATGTTTGTAAAATTTACTCATAAACAAATCATATAATTGAGCCCAAGTATAAACACTATTTGGTTTTAGGTTCATAAACCATCTCTTTGCCAATTCTTTTAATGCACTGGGAAAATATTTCATTTTGATTTGATCTTCAGTTAACCCTCCTAAAGGAAAAGTACTCATCATGTATTCATATTCTCTTAAGAAAGCCGACAGGATCTTCATGGGGCATCCATGAAAAGATGGTATGGCATTAAAATAATGACCTTTTAACTCAAAATTCCTTACAGCATCTGGCAAGACTAAACATGATGTCACAACATTTAATGAAGGTCTACTAAAGTCATTAATAGTTCTTTGATTTATTACTACTTCCATATTTCTTCTTGCCGGTTCTTCTTCTCTTTGATTCCTGTTGACTGGGTCAACTGGATTTTCAGGATTTCTATTATTATCTTCTATTGGAGGATCAACCAGAGGATCCTCTTGATTCAATTGGTCTTGATTATCAAACTCGGGAGCTAGATTTTCAAGGACTTCTTGATTTCTTCTAACAATATTTATATCTTGATTTAAATCTACCAATTTAGGATTCAAAGATCTACGACCGTGCATAAAAATAATTTAAAGCAATTTAAAAACAACTAACTATTAAAAATAAAATAAAATCTTTTTGTATTTTTATTTTTATAAAAACTGGAAATTAAACTAAAAACTAAATTAAATTAAAAACTACGCTACCAACAAACTAACTACGTGAACTAGCTTGTGCAACGGCGCGCAAAAACTTGATCGATGTTTTAATTAATCTTTTTCCTTGCAAGTGGACAAGACTATTATAGAATAATATTGGAAGCAAGGGTCGAACCCACAGAGACAAGTGATCACGAACAGTGCAATTTATTGATAGCAAATTATTAATCTAAAGGGGTTTTTATAATTATTTTTATTCTAAACTACTATTTATATTTATATGTTTGACTAATTAACAGTAATTACAGATATGAAGATCTTATGGTGGGTGGCAATCTAGGATTCTGGGTTTCACTTGTATCTCCTTTATGTCTAATTCATAATAAGCATCATTCAATGTCTTGGGTTCGTTTACTAAATATAGATATAGTACGTTGAACAATTGGTTCGACCTCCATCCCATAAAATTCATCCATTCTATATCCTAAGCACAAGAGCGTAATCTAGTTGTCACCTAGATTTATGATCTATTTGTCACCTAGATCATGTATGAACACTGGTCCTAACTTATCACTCTCGTGCATCGATAGGTCCAATTTATTGTGATGGTGAGCCGATTAATACGACATATGCACATTGGTCATGCAGTTATCCGCACCTCTAAGTCTTTATTATTTGCGATTACATTCATTTGTTCAAAGCAAAATAATATAGGGATTGATAGACAACACAATCAACAAGAATTGAATGAACATATATAAGAATTAGAGCATAAATTCGATACAAGTTACCTCCCACCTCCTAGATTATGGATGATTTAGTTCATCATAGACAATGAACAACACATGGAGATGATCGGATACATGATTTGATCTTCAATACTTGAAATTACACAAACTAATTATGATATACAATCTAAAACTACCTAAAATCTACTAAAAGAGCTTCCGTTTTCTATATGTTTGGCTCGGCATCGACTTCTATATATACTCGGGAGTTGTAATCCAATCGAACTACCGTGTGAAAATCCGAAATAGTCGCATTCTGACCACCTTGCGATTAAGTAAGGTGTTAAGTACCTTCGTCATGAGTCTCCAGTGTGTCGGCCTTTGGAATTCTTGACTTTGCCTTGTGATCCGTGCGCCTACCTTGCGGTCGCAAGTGCGGTCGCAAAGGCACCTTGCGCAAGGTGTCCGCACGAAACATTCTTTCTTCATTTTTCCTTTTTGGCCCTTTTTGAAATTTGCACTTAAAACCCTGGAGTTTCGCATATTTTCACTAATAACCCTGAAACTTATAAAACTACCGAAAACATATATTAGTAGCCAAAAGCCTCGTGAAATAGCATAATTTAAGTCATAGAAGCATATGAAATCGACGTATAAAATACATCGATCACGTGCCCAGTGGTACTGGTTGGAATGGTTGGAAGGGCTGCAGCAACTTGGGTAGACAAGTGTTTATTCCTTTTGCTCACTCCTTTCTTGGCGGCTTGGAGAAACTTGTTTACGTCAGTTAATTGCTTCATGTCTGCAAGAGTTAGAGCAAGAGTATAAGAAAAATAAAAGACAATAAGTTTGTGAGTTCGACATAAAGAACAGAGTTGAAGAATAGACCAGTAAGTGAAAAGGGGGGTATGCAGTTGGTTCCAGTTCGCGCACACTCAAGGCATTCACTAGGGAATTTGTTTCCATGACATTGGCCCCAGTAGGGATGTGGTAGTTCGGGCTCAATGGCAACTCGTGGCTCGACTCCTTCCATGGGCTAATTTAAGATTGCGGTTAGACGAAGAAGGGCTAAGTCGGATGTGAGGGCTCGCCAATCAAGTATGAAGTCTTGCCCAGCTCGACCATCTCATCCTTCTTTTACCCCGAGCAGCGATCTGAAGGCCCTTGCTATCTTGGGTTCGCCAGCTCGGAAAGCATTCTTGTCGTACTCGGGGAGTCCATAGTCGTGAAGGTAGGGAGCAAATGGCCAGCCGACACTTGATTCAACTAATAGAGCTTTCCCGTCCCAGCCATCAACTTTATTCGGGCCGTCATTCAGAAGCTTAAAGTAATTTGGGTTTGAGCGGCCTGTGAGACGCCCAGATTTTTTGTCTAAAGAGAATAAGAAGAATTTCCTAAACAAGGACATCTCGGGTTCGAACCCGAGCAGCCTACAGGCAACTGTGTATGCCATCAGAAACCTTACTGTTGTAAGGGTCAGATTGCAGGGGAGGGAATTGGTTTCATTTAAGAATTCTACGACAAAGGGATCAAGGGGGAGGCGATGTCCTACCAGGAAAAAATCGAAATAGAAGACCATTTTATCTCCTTGGTAATTATGCCCGCTTTCATTGATATCCAGGTCCAAGGCTCGTACCCGGTAGTGTTTGAGATCTATGCCTAAAGAATAAAACCAGGTACTGACCTCATCTCAGAAGTCAATTCATCCCATTTGATCGAAGGTGGGATGTTGGGAATGATTTGTTTAGAGGAGTTTTGGTTTTGTCCAGGGTTGGGAATTACTCGAGGAGGGAAGGTTTCCAGCTCGATCGTTTTCGAGAAAAGTTTTGTTGGTTTCTGCTCGTTACTTGTTCTGTTAAGAGTTGGGTTTTCGTCTTCGCGGAATTAGAGTGATTTCCTCTTGCTCGCTTTCCTCGGAGCTGGAACTTGTAGACGGTGGGTTTTCTTCAGGAGCACCATGGTCGTAGCTTCGGCCTTCAATTTCTGATTGGGTTTCGTCGCTGGACATCCTACAGGAAACAGGAATCGAGGAACACATGTTAAACCTTGCTAGGGTAATCTGGCAAAGGTAAATTAAGTAAAACCCATGACAAGAGCATGTCCTATGATCGGCGAGCATGGCACCGATCGTGTATTCCTCGATTCCCTTATTTGGTTTTCAGTGGTTGGGTGATAGAAAGGGGAGTAAGATGAATTGAAGGAATCGAAACCTAAGAATCTACGTTTTGACAGTATACTTTTTGAATTCAAGCAGATTAATTGAAGAAGAGCTGAATAGGGAAAAATAATGCTGAAGAACCCTAATTCGGGGTTAAAGCAATGAAAACATGGAGAAGATATAGAAACACAGATTCAAGAAAGTACCTGTTTTTTGTTTCTTCGAAGGTTGTAGATCTGGAAAGATTGTTGTGGAGTGAGTGTTGGTGTGAGCAAGATCGGTGTTTCTCTGTCGGAAATCTTCAAAGGCAATCTTCAAATGCAATCTTCAAATGCAAAAGTGAGTTTCTCTGCTGGCTTCAATATTTTTTAAGCGGTAAAAGTTGGAATGGGGTGAAGTCTCCCATTTTTATACGTGGTGAGGCCGTCGTTTGGAGGCTACCCATCATGAAGG
The DNA here is from genome assembly GCA_013146195.2 of Codonopsis lanceolata. Taxonomy (NCBI): domain Eukaryota; kingdom Viridiplantae; phylum Streptophyta; class Magnoliopsida; order Asterales; family Campanulaceae; genus Codonopsis; species Codonopsis lanceolata. Next base: position 43,394 of record JABEVN020000205.1, on the reverse strand, counting down.
CTCAGTTTTCGAGGCTCTTGGATTCAGGCAACATTAATGATGTGTTAGAAAACGAACCTGTCTCTTCAAAGAGGCGGCGGCTGATGGCTTGGTTTTCTAAAAACGGTTTTCTAAAAACCTTTTGGGCAACCATCTGTTTAAACCTTTGATCATGGACAATTTGATCCACACATTAAAGGATTTAATTATGCTTTGGGAGATATTTATGAATTCTAAGTTCTTTTCCTCGCTTCGAGCATGAATACTCGATAGACAAGGAGTAGGGGGCTACTGAGCTGCCCAGCCCAATAGGCCCAAAACATGGGTCAGGTGTTTGGCGCGTGATCATCATTTGCAGGCAATATACTTACATCAGAAAGATTAAGTGGTTTTTTACATACAGCGAGCATGGGTCTTAACCTTCAGCGAGTAAGAGATGTAAGCGAGCTCGGGGCTTGACCAGCGAGCAGGAACATGTAGCGAGCATGATGTGTTATGCTCGTTCATTTAAGTTATTGTTAGTTGAGGATGGTTATGTTCGGATAATTCTCAATGTGACTGTTGTGGTTAGTGGGACAGTTAATGGGGGCAGTTAATATGCCTGCCATCAATGCCATGAATGTTAGTGGGCGGTTATGATCGATTATTCTCTCCGGCAACAACTATAAAAGCTCCTCAAAATGAAGGAGGGAGGTACGTGATTTTTACTAGCTTGCCTAAACTCTGCCAAATTTTACACTTTCTTGCATACTTGTGCTAATTCCCACGCCGGAGGGCTTTTGCAGGGCGTGCCCTGCCTAGTTCACGGGTTTCTTGACTTAATTGCAGAGTTGGGCCTTGAAGATTAAAGGATACGTTGAAAGCCAGGTATCCAGTAGGAAGAGTCCAGTGCGTCTGAAAGATTTTGGACGCATCACCTTTCATTAATAGTGTCACCCAAATGATGTGACACTGATAATATGTGTACTTAATTATTAAAACTATATCTACAAATATTTAAGTCCAATTCAATAGACAATAAAATAAACATTTAGACTATGATTGCTCTCAATTCATTGTACTTCTCACAGAGTATGATATACTCGGCTACTCGCCCATATACATAATCACACCCCTCTACAGTCATCGTACATGTTCCTAAAGCAATTAGACTACGATTTACTAGTTCATATTTATCATCCAATGTCAATGAGCGAAAATGGAATCCGGTAATGATAATATTGTCACCTATCACTAGGACCTTGTTAATCTTTAAAAATCCACTCATCCAGTATGTCAAAACTGATGCTACTACTTTTGCAGGTGAAATTACGTGGCTATAGACAACAAAAGCGGTCACAAAGCATTTATATTCAAGGAGAAATCACATTTATGACTGAGTAAACAATATTTGTTGAGTATCAAATTAGACATGACAAACTTTAAGGATCTATAGTTGTTCATCAAATTATATTTCACTATGTATTTGTTCTTTAACTCATATGGATATAATTTTCTTGACAAAACTCACAAGTAAATTAATATTCAAATAGGAAGCACATTTATGGCTGAGTAAGTAATGTTTGTTGAGTTATTTAGATTGTTAGTCTCGTTTCCCTTGCATATTGGTAAGAAAAAAGAAAAGGCATTCCCTCTTAGATTGATGGTATTTAATATCTTAAAAGCTTCTTATGTTTTTTTTATTTACTTATCAATACTTGTATATATGTTCATATATAAATAGTATCCTTATTTGGTAAGTAGTTACAGTGGTTATCTAGCAATCTTAAGATAAACAAATTACATTTGTCATTATATATATCTTCCTATTTTTGGTAAGTACATTTTGAATGGATCTTGCTATATTTGGATGTGCTAATCACATTTGTCATTATATATATAAAGAAAATGTAACAAAACAAAGTGTTCCAGTTTACAATGTCATGTTAATTTTTATTTTTTTTTCTCCTAAGGGGGGCATGGAAAACATTTAGGCGGGAAAATCACGCTTGTTATTATATTTATATATGTATATATATATTTATATATGTATATATATATATATATATATATATATATATATATATATATATATATAGATACCTGTTAAAACTCAACAAATGTCAAGTTACAGAGTTTTAAAATGCAAAAGACAAAGCAAAATGCGCAAACCAGTAAAATGCAGGGACTAAAAGTGACAAACATTGGCTGAGAATTGAAGTCTGGCGCGGCCTAGAAAGGCCCTTGGCGCGACGCCCAAAAGAGGTGTTGGCAGCGCCCAAATTGAGCTACAGTGGCTCCCAAAGTTCTAAAGGAGTGCCACAGTTAATGCATTGTGCAAATCTTCTGGCATGCGGTACAAGCAAATGCAGCAGGAAAGGAGAAAAAGAAATTCCCTCGATGTCCCTCACCCAGCCTATAAATAGAGGCCCCGGGGTTCGCTTTCAGCCCACCAATAAATCCCTAAAAATCTTTCAGCTTTGTTGTTACGCTGTTAAGATAGTGAGCGATCGAGCGATAGTGTGCGCCCCCTCCTATAAAGCCTCGAAGCCTTGCCCAAACTCCTCCAAACGCAAATCCAACCAGTCAAAGTGATCCTTAGCCTTCCAGCTAGTTATCCACCCTATTTCCCCGGTCCAAAAACCTCAGAAAGAGCAGTTGCTCTGCACGAGTAAAAATGTCAAATCCGTCATAAACAAGCCGTTGTTCTGCCCGATTTCCGCCAGCAGCAAGCACGCTGCAACAAAAAAAGTAAGCAGTTGCTCCGCCGGTTTCACGGTGCCCAGAAGCAACCTTTTGGAAGCAGTTACTCTGCCTGAATCGCAGTAGCAGTAGCAGCAGCAGCAAAGCAAAAAAAAAAAAAAGACTCATTCTCCTGAGAAGGACAGAGCGAGCACACCACGCTTTAAAAGGTGAGCCTTTAAGAGCATTATTTTATAAAAAAGCTATTTTCCATCCAGCCCAATGTAAAAATATAAGTCGTTGTGCTGCCCGGATTTACTTAGAAAATAGCATTAAAAAGAGCCATTATTATGGCCAAATATTTTTAAATGTATTTGTAATTATTGGAAGGAGATAGCTGCAAGTCTGTAAATAATTTAAATACAGATGTATTTGTAGGTAGTTAATGCTTTATTTATTTGCTAGATAAATATAACAAAAAGCATACTTTAGCAAAAAAAGGCTTTTGAGACCGAAAGGGCGAGTTGGGTGCCTAGCACCTTCCCAACTCGTAACTTAGCCTCCGAACCCGTTTTTGCATTCTCTGGTTTTATTTTTGGTTTTTCTTTATTTCTTCCTTAAAATAAAGATGACGACTATATCAAAACATTTTGGATCTCAGTGAGGCATCGCAACATCCTTTCTTATTATTTTCCATTTTCCCCTAGAAAAGGGAGAGTGGGAATGAAAGGGTGATGTATTCCTATATCCTGGTATCCCCTAAAAAATGGATAACTTGATGTAGAAAACTCAAAGGACTCATAGTGATCAGAAATAGGCCATAAGACAATTTTCATCAAGTCTGTAGTGGGGCCCGCAACATCCTTTCTTGCATTTTCTATTTTCCCCTACACAAGAGAAGATACGAGTGAAAGGGTGATGTATTCCTGCATCCTGTTATCTCCTAAAAAAGGGATAACTTGATACAGAAAACTCATAGCTCCCATAACGGACCAAAAATCACTGAAGTGACCGAGGCGTATTCAACGCGCTTTTTGACAGCACCCTTTCCGCATTTTAATTTCGTCTTCCCCTAGACAAGGGAGGGTGGAATGGAAAGCGTGGTGTCTGCATCCGCACGCCGCATTCCCCTAACCAAGGGAGCGCGGGGGGCGGGCCGCAACTCGAGGCACCCGTAGTGGCGACTCTGATGGGGAGATTGTTTTTATTTTAAATAAAAATGGAGGGTTAAACTTAGTAAAAAAAAAACTTTTTTTTGTTTTTCTTTTGTTTCTGGCTAAAATATACTTATTATATTTATTTAAGCATTTGAATATTGCGTTCATATACATCCGTGTTTATATATTTGTGGATATGATCCTCCATCTTGCAGCAGCTTCGTTCCAGTCACTGTTACAAGTATATTTAAAAATATGTATTTTTCAAAAAAAATCAAAAATAAAAAAAATAAAAAATATATGCAATAAATTTCCGGGCAGTATAACAAAAAGGGTCGAGGCTTTATTTTATTATTGCCTTATTTTTTCTGCCTTATATTATTATTCCGTTCTGTTTATTTTTATTACGCAAAATTTGTACATATTTTTATTCCATTCTGTCATTTTATTTTGGGGATTAGGAAAAATTTGTAATTAATAGGAATAGATAGATTCCCGCTTTTCTTTCTATTTCTTGATGTGACTGGCTTGCTTGCTCACGCTCAAACTAAAAAAGCCGAGAAAATCCACAAATAACAGCAAGACATGTCATATCTGTTTTATTTTCTGTTTTATATCTAAAAAAAAGATTTTATCGCTTTTTAGATGCCGCACACACGCGCACGCATGTAAATATATTCCGAATTGCTACCCTACACCATAGCCAACTTACCCCTGCATAAGCCATCGTTAGATTGCATATAAATTTTCAGGACACTTCAAAGACAGACCGGTTTTTGCATCTCTAAATCGTTGGTCAGCCCCTGTAAAAAAAATCGAAAAAACAAAATGAAAGATCAAGTAAAAAAAATGATGAAAAAAATATGAAAAAAAAAGCACAAGTGAGTAAAAAAAAATACACAGGGGCTGATTGATTATTTTCTGATGCTTGGCTTAGACTACTTTGAATGGTGGATCCTGGAAAGAGTATAGGCCCTTCGCCTGAGATCAGTTCGATCTTGGGGAGTCGAAAGGCAGGTGGAATACAAGGGTCCTATACTCTGGAGAAAGAATCCACTATTCCATGAATAGTCCCGAGACTGTTAAAACAAAGCAGTTGCTTGTCCGGTCACTTGTAGGAGAAATAAATAATAATAATAATAAAATATTAATAAAGGCACGCTGTACTCCAAGCCCACAAAGCCTTCAGCCAACCTTTCTGATATCTCCAAACCCATTTTCCTCAAAAACTTGGCCCGAATTTGGAAAGGCAAAGATAATACTGGCCGGTTGATACGAGAAACAAGTGCAGAAATAATATCAGAAAGTGTCAGGGACAGATCAGAAAAGGGCAGAAACAGTTCAAAGGGCACAGATCCGAGCAAAATGGCCGCTAAAAGAACAAGCTATGACGAGCAATGACTGGAACAGCTAGGAACCAGAAAAAGAAACTCCTGAGTATGCACCTCGTCATGGACTTGAAGCTTGGCTAAAAGAAGAATTTGATGCCTATGCGGAAAGAATAACAAATCAGGTGGTGAGTGATCTTTTAGCAGGTTTCTCAGAAACTCTTGCTGCCCTCTCCCAAAAGATCAAAATCCCGATATATGTTCCTAATACTTCTCGCCTTGCTGAAACAAGTTATCCCGATACCTCAGAAAATATCCTTTTTCAAGCCTCTAGGAAACCACCAAGTGCTAGCCATCAGCCAAATATTAATCTCATTGCCCAAAGTAATATGATTCCAAATGCTCATAATTCTAATCCATCTCTTCCAGAAATCAACCCTGATCTCCCTCACCTAAACGCCTGCTACCATAACCAAAAGAATTATCTTCCTCTCGATCCCTCAAATACTTATTCTCAGCAATTGACCCCGAGAACTCCAAAAGAAATAATTTGTGTACCAGAAAAGGAACCTCTCTTAAGCTGGGGTCCAGGCAGCCCAATCCCAGTGCAGTATTATCCAAGAGAGAAAACTCCACCCAGCTATTTGACCAAATCCCAATCTGGCAACCTGCCCAGGCCAGGAGGGAGGAAAGAAATAATTCCAAGGCACTATGATGATCTATCTGCCCCAAGGTCTGAAATATTTCAAACACTATGGGCCCATGAGATACTTAAGCCCATTGTTAATCATCAACCACCTAATCCATTGCCTGTTACATGGAATCATGCCCAGTATTGTGAGTACCACCATTATAGTGGTCATCTTACCGATAAGTGTTACTCACTCAGAAACACAATTCAGGATCTTATCGACAACGAGGTGATTACGGTGGCAGGTACAAGAATCTTTGAAACAAATCAAACAAAGGAGGTTTAGAGGGCAAGTGAACCTATTTAGCCAGAAATAAAGGTGCTATAAATATTCCCATCAATAACAGGAGTTTCTAATAAAAGTCTGGGAGATAATTTCCCGGGTATGATAGATGGAGGCACTAATTATGAAAAGCTCCCTGCTGAGTTTGAGCCTATTATTGATAAGCCTCTGCAGAATTGGTATACTACGATCGGCCCGCTCTTGACAACCGCAGATCTGGTGGACCGCTTCGAATATACTATTCCCCTTCCTTCTCCTAGCTTTACGGATTGGTCATCTACCGATCCGCTCCCTAAAGTTAAGGATCTCAAACCCCAGGTCCTCAATAATGTAAATAACCCTGTACATTTTGCAATTAATGATAATCTTAATGTCTTTGCTTATTCCTTAGTTGCACCTACATTAAAAGATGCATTAAATAATTATAATAATGAGTCATTTGATGAAATGGACCCAAAAGATAAAAATTATTTGCTTGAGCTTGTAAAGTCAGTCAAGCACCAGGAAAAGCATCATTCATCAGCAGAACATGAAGACTTGTCCTCCATCAATTTGGGGCTGATCAATGAAACAAAAGAAATCAAAATCGGCAGCTACCTGCAAGGCCCTGAAAGGGTAGCACTATTGATCTCCTCAAAGAGTTTGTAGACATCTTTGCCTGGTCCTATGAAAATATGTCTGGATTAGACCCAGCCATTGTTGAACATCGGATCCTGTAACGCCCCCTAATCTTGCATGTGCATTCTATGCTTGTCCTTATACTTTCTTGGTTGATTGTGAGCATGTTTACTTGTTATATAAATGTTTTATAATCATTCATAGATCATTCTAGAAGTCCATAACATGTTTAGAATCATATAAACTTGTTTGTTGAATCGCCGGTTTAATCGCGTTGAATTTGGCCTTAGCGATTCCTCTCGTTGCTCGTATTTGCTTCTATTTCGACGTACGAAGTGTTCGTTGAGTTCTTGGCTTTATATTCAGGTCTTAATCATGTTGAAACAAACCTTTTTCATGCCCAAGATATCCTAGTTTGATTGATGTTTGATTTGAGTTTAATCCGTTGTTCATTCGTCGCGTGGTTCGCGCCTTGTTCTAGCTTGTTCGGGGTTGTTCGTGCGTTTCGACTTGTTTTGAGTAGGTTTAGACCTTAGAATGGTTGCCCAAAAGTTTGGGACCATTTAGATCAAGTTTAGATCAAGTTTTAGGGGTTCTGGCCGAGGCGGCGCATGGGAGCCTGGTGAGGCGCCCGCCTCAAATGCAGGGGAGCAATTCTGAATGGTGCGAACTTGGGGAGGCCCCAGTTGTTGAGGCGGCATGCTGGGTGAGGCGCCGCCTCACTGCTGTCTGTTACGGGATGATTTTCTCTGTTTTGAAATTGGTCGACTTGTACACCAAACCCATATCTAAACCTATCCTAAACCTCCTAACCCTTCCTACTTAAGTCCTAACATCCCTAACTAATTTTAATGATGGATTAAGAGCCCATTAGTGACCAATTAAGCCACCAAATCAGCCAAGAAAGGGACCACATTGGCTTGACACTTGTCCCACCCAACTTTTGACCACTTATAAGCCACAAATCAGCTCATTTCCTCTTCATTTGCTGAGAGCTTTTTCCAAAAACGAATTTCATCCTCTCTCTAACTCTTCCATGGTTTCTTGAGGTCTCATCTCCATCTTCAATCATCCATTCATCCTTTGCCCAAGAGTCCTTCATTAAAGTTGTAGAACTCAAGAAGGGGAGCATTTCCATCCGATTGGTTTCCTTCATTGCTTTCTTTGGTGTATAACTAGTAAGTTACTTTCTTCATCTTCTTCTTTTAAGTTCTCATTGACCCTAAGGAAGGAAAGCCTATGGTGGTTGAGGTCAATGAGGACACATGTATGCCTTTCATGCTATCTTCTTGTATGTTGAGATTTTGATCTTGTTAGGAGCATGTATAGGTTGAATTCTTGCTTGTGAAAGCCTATATTATTCTTTCATCTTGCCTATTTAAAGTTTTAAACATGTTAGAGACATGTATAATGTTTGTTGTTGGAAGTTTGTTCATATGAGAATGCCCTAAATGTAGCCTACATTATATGTTGTTATGTTGTATGTGTTCTATCTTATGAAATGAACTCTATGATGAACATGAATCACTTTGCATTGCCTTGGTGAATTTAATACCTTGTTGAACCTAGAAATGACCTAGGTTGGGTTATGAAGCATATAGCTTCAATTTCTCCAAATTTGGGAATTTAGAGCAAAGACTCAACGGAGTCGACTCTAGGGAATATTTGAACGTGTTGAACCCTAATTTCAATCCCTACGAAGTTTGGACATCGTTTAATTGGTTTACTCAAGTATGAGCTTGGTTTGATTGTTTATAACAAGTTTTTATGAAAGGTTGGTTTTGTGCAATTTAATTGCCTTGATATGATTTTATAGTAGAGATTAATACCCTACTTGGTTGGTCGAGTTCGCTCTTGTCGAATTCGGTCTTTGATTGGTTTAGTCAAGTAAATATCTACTTGTGCATCACATTGAGTCCAGCTGGCATTATTTGGTTTGTTTATTGGGTCAAGGTGGGACGATGCATCGCCTTCACGAATTATGGGATTCGTGCTCGCTATGGATCGCCGCACCTAGGACTTCACACACACCTCCATTGTTGGCCACAATGGGGAAGTAGCCCCTTTGCCGTATCAGTTAAGTGCCGCATTGGCTTGCTATCTAGATCGAGTGGTACTTGATAAAAGTTGATGCATTCACAGAGCATCAATGTTGCACGATAAAGTATAATAAAGTTTATTGCAGGAACTACGAAGCGGCCGTGACTATATCATATCCTACTTGTATGATTTACTTTCCCGCACTTATGTGAACAACGTGCTAAGTGCTATATGATGATTATGTTCCATAATTGAGATAAATGTCATGCTATAACATGAACATGCATTGTAGTAACTTACTAAGTCTTTCGACTTACCCTATTTGTTTGCTTTGTCTTTCCTTAGATCCGAGCCGAGGAGACGGTCCGGGATAGACTCGCTTGTACTCGTTTGGTTGTTTGTATTAGCAGGTTGCTCTTTTGGACATCTATTAGTTAATCTTTTATTTTGGAAAGGACGTTGGGAAGCAAGTCATGTAGACTTGGCTTGGGGTTTTTGATGTTGTTGTAACTTAACTATATGATACTTGTAATCTTTTGGTATGCCGACTTGTATGTCGAGCCTGTTTATGTGTGTATGGTTCACTACGGTTTTCTTCCGCTAAAGCTCGTTTAATTTTGTTGTTATTGTTGTCTCCGGCATGTTGTGGCCGTTGAGGTTATTATAAGCATGTGTTAATAATTGTAGGAGTAGTTGTTGGGTTCCGGCTGTAACGTCGCCGAAGACTTGTTTACTTTTAGTTGTTTTCCGGCCAAGTGTAGCCGAGTTGTTATTCGTATGCGATGTTGCGCCACATGAATTTTATGATCCTACTTATGCATGCTTGTGTTATTGATTATTTGGACGGCACGACTCGGGATCTCGCATTGGGGTCCGGGTCGGGTCGTCACAGATCCCCATATATCCGGATGCTCGGTCTATTAAGCAAAAGCTCCGCCGAATTAAGCCAAAATGGTCACTATAAGTAAAAGAAGAAATCATGAAGCAGTTGCACGTCAAATTTATTCGGGTAGTCGAATACCAGATCTGGCTGTCCAACATAGTGATCGTTCCCAAGCCCAACGGGAAGATTCGGATCTGCGTAGATTTCCGCGATCTCAACAAGGTGTCACCCAAAGATGACTTCCCTCTACCCAATATTGTTAATGTGGTAGACGCCGTCGCTGCTCACCAAATCAGATCTTTCATCGACGGCATGCTGGGCTACAATCAAATCAAAATGGTAGCAGAAGACCAGGAAAAAACCTCATTCACTACTCCCTGGGGAACCTACTGCTACAATGTCATGCCATTTGGGCTAAAAAATGTTGGGGCTACATATCAAAGGGCTGCCACAACATGATTCATAAAGAAGTTGAGGTCTTTGTTGATGAAATGATCGTGCACTCTAGCGATGCCAACGACGCTCATATCAAAGACCTTCGAAATGTTTTTGAAAGGCTAAGAAAGCATCAAATAAAGCTTAACCCCACCAAATGCACATTTGGGGTTACCAAAGGCAAAGTCTTGGATTCATGGCAACCGAGCAGGGCATCGAGATCGAGCCGGCCAAAATTAAAGCCATCATTGAGATGTCGCGGCCAAAAACTCCAACCGAAGTCAAAGGCTTCTTGGGCCAATTGATGTATATCAGCCGCTTCATCAGACATCTGACATCTATATGTGAGTCCCTCTTCAAACTCCTAAAGAAAAATACTGACCAAGTCTAGGATGAAAAATGCCAACTAGCCTTCGAAAAAATAAAAGCATACCTTACCAATCCACATGTGCTAGCTCTGCCCCATACACATAAACCGCCCCTCCTATATTTAACCGTCACAGACACGTCAGTAGGGGCTATGCTCGCCCAAGAAAAAGAAAATTCCTACATTGAGAACGCCATCTATTTCATAAGTAGGAGGCTGCAAGGAAGCGAGCTAAATTATTCAGCACTAGAGAAAAGATGCACCGGCCTAGTCTGGGCAACGCAAAGGCTCAAAACCTATCTGCAACGATGGTCCATCAAGCTCATCTCCAGAATGGATCCTATAAATTACATCTTCGGCAAGCCATCACTTTCCAGCTGATTGGCTAAGTGGTCATTTCTTCTCAACGAGTTTGACATAACTTATGTCACTCTTAAATCCATCAAAGGCAGCGTAATTGCAGACCATTTAGCCAATCTGCCCTTAAAAGCAGAAGATGCAGCTGAGCCTAGCTTCCCAGACGAAGATGTCCTGGAAATTACTGATCACGACACCAGCTAGCAAATGTTCTTTGACGAAGCCGCAAACAAAAGAGGTTTTGGCATAGGAATTTTGCTAATCGACCCAGCAGATTCCTACACTCCGTTGGCCATAAGGTTGGAGTTCGAGTGCTCGAACAATATAGCGGAATACGAAGCATGTATTGTTGGCCTAGAAGAAGCTCTTCAAAAAGGAGCCAAAGACTTGGAAGTCTATGGGGACTCCGCCCTGATTATAAATCAAGTCGAAGGGAAATGGAAGACCTAAGATCCCCGGCTGCAGCTCTACCACGCCTAATTGATAGCATTTGCCACTAAATTTGATTCTATCTCATTCAACTACTTGTCGCGAGATAGAAATCAATTTGCCAATGCATTGGCCACTCTAGCATCGTTGGTCCAAATTCTCGCAGAGACCCAATGTAATACCCCGATAATTTTAATAAAAATATTAATTTTTATTTATTTAATATTACGATCGTTTTGGACCTACATAATTAATGTTATAATTATTGTGTTAAATTAATGCTTTGAACCTATTAAGTAACTAATTAAATTGGGTTGGGCTTGGCCCACTTGTGACTAGGATTAATTACTATTCTCTAATAATATTACCCAATTAAAAGATTGGTCTTGGCCATTTAATGTTAGGGTTATGAAAACTAATAGGATTCCTGTATAAATAAAGGGTTAAAGGAGGAGAAAACTCTTATCGTTAACGGAGTAAAAAAAAGAAAGAAAGAAAGAAGCGGCCGAAGAGAAGAAGAGGCGGCGCCGGATCAGCAAGTGAAGGGTGAATTTGAGGTATCATTATTCAATAGTTAATGCATTCAATTCCTTGTGATGTGAAAAAAAAAAAGTAATCACCCGTATTTATTTTTTTCCTTAGTCTGAATGTACAGTGAGAGCAATTGGGTGGAGACCAATGGTGGACTTTGGTTTCTACATAGTTATGGCATATGATATGAGTTCCTACACATGATAATTAGTTATGGCATTTAAAAAAAAAAAGAAGAAGAGAGAGTACAGAAGGCGGCCGGGTACAGTGCATTGTTTGTGAGTCACTATTGTCAAGCTCATCATTAAGCCCACTTTCTTATACATATATATATATATATATATATATATGCAGTAAGGAATAATCAAACCAAACAAAAGGTAAGTGTGTGTGTTTGACGGTGAGTTAGTGTGTGTTTGTATTTATTATGTTAGAAATTGTTTTTTTTTCTTTTTGTTCAAAAAGTAATAAGAAACCCAATTTGGGGGTGTGGGCAGTACACTGCCACTAGCTATTGGTGTGTGTACCGTGTGTGTGTAGAATAATAATAATAATAATAATAATAATAATAATAATAATAATAATAATAATAATAATAATAATAATAATAATAATAATAATAATAATAATAAATTATTTAGTAAATTATCACTTTAATTAATATTATAAAAATCAATCGGATTAGTTGTACAATTGTGGTTTAGTGATTATTGTATATTTTGAACTTAGATTTGGACAAGGAAGATTAGGACGAACGTACGTGTTGCGGATATATTACCTTCGCTAAGCATTTCGAGGTAAGGGTTATACCTCTTTTAGGTTTCCAATTTTTTTTTATGTTCCATTTGTTAGGTTCTCATTACTTCCTTGATATCGATATTTTTGAAACGTACGCCGACTTTAAATCGGCATTTGAATTTGAACTCCGTCGTTTACGCTTCTTTCGAACTCATGATTTGATTATCTGTTTATTCTCACATAATTATTGAATTTCATGTGAGATACAATTTATATGAAAAGTATGATTTTTGGCAATTTCCGATTTGTAAAAATATTGATTACTTGAAATTCTACCATGATCACTAAGTTGAATTTATGACACTATGAATTATGAAACTATGATTTATGATGCTTATGAACGCCACTTGGTCCGTGGCGTGGTTATCCGGATATACCAATGATCTATGATTTATGATCTATGAACTATGAACTATGATTTATGAATTTGCTTGTGTGATCATGAGATTCTGTGAGTAGTCAATTGTCGCTAATTGGTATGGGACGGTTAGTGATAGTTGATTACTCGAGTCATCTTTGAGCATTATTTTCATTTGAATTCTTGCTCACTTAATTCGAAATTTGATATTCGCTTCCACTTATCGATGTTTAATTTATTAATTTTGATTATTCGAAAATATATATTTATATATATATATTCATCTCGGATTTATTTCTGGTCAACTCCTCCTTAGTAACCGGAGGGGTTGTATATGAACTTACTGAGCATTGTTCGCTCACCCCTTCATACTCTTCTTTCTCAGGTAATGAGTAAGATTATTAGAGGATTTTGGCTCGGGTAGACCAAGATGGCGACTTCCGAGAATTTTAGATTTGGTCTTACTTATTGAATCATTTGACAATATTTTAAATTAATTATGGATCATGTCAATTTTTTAGATAGATTTTGTATTTAATTAATTTGGGTTATTTTTGAATTAAGTCAATGATATTAAGATTTAATTATTACAAGATTAGAACATTTATAATTTAAGTTATGATTGTTAGTGACGTGGCCAAATTATGGGACCGTGGTGTCGGTGCCGAATTTGGGGCATTACAGGTTGGTATCAGAGCTTAGGCCTTAGATCCGGATGGTCTTAAGATTTAGGAACAATTAAGAATAAGAAGTGATACTACGATAGGATTATGATATTAGCATTAAGTTGTGATTATAGCTAAGTTATGAACTCACTGATGATTAAGAATTATCAATTCGTTAAACTAATATACTCGTGTTACTTGTAGGATATGGCGCGTAACAACACCAGTAGAGCAAGGGTTGTTCCACCTGTGTCAGCTGCTGGAAAGAGACTGAGTACGATGCACACTAGGGTAGCCGAACTCGATGAAATTAACCATGTCTTGGAACAAGAGAACCAACTACTAAGGAATGAAAATCAATTGCTAAGAAATGGTAATCAGACGCTAGTGGAGGAAAAAGGAGCACGACTAGAACGAGTCAAGGGAATGATGAAGGCACTAGAGATGGCACAAGATGCCTTGTTTAGGCTTTTTGACGAAATAGAAGATGCTAGGAGGGCTCACGCAGAAGTTGGAGCTAGGATGAGCAACACTAACTGCTTGGCTAAGAACATTTTGGACGCAGTCCAAATGGCCAAGGATAATGGACAAGTGGGGGAAGAAAATCCAGAGGACTTAGAGGAAGATGAAGAGGAGACAAAAAGCTAGATAGAACATAACGCTAGTTATTTTTGTTTTATAGTTGCCTTAGTCGTTGAGTATGTTTAGAGGATTGTTTTAGTTAAGAGACATGGGATACTTTGTGTACCCAAATTTTGAGATGTTGGAATTTTTTTTTAAGAATTAATAAATTTGAGGATTTATTTGAATGTTCATCAATGTTCCTTACAACTATATCTGTATTAATGCATGTTTTGAGTGCGTAAGATCATAAGATAAGTTTTGAATGAAAATGATATTATGTAACAATTATGTAAGTTGTTCCCATATGCATCATACTGAATACCAAAAACCAATTTCAGTGTGATAAAGATTTTACACACTATTTGACACTATGCCATTTATATCTCAGTACCAAATGGCACGTGGAGGACGCACTGGAGCTCGTGGACGTGGTAGGGGTACTAGAGTTAGAGTCTGGAAGACTCCACTTCGGCAATACACCGAAGTAGTCCAACCAAACGCAAATGTTAATGGACTGTACTGCAGCAAGCCGTGAGACCCTACCTTATATACCTTGCTTCGCACTATAGCATGCCCTTGTGGGAAATAGGGACCGTGGAACGCAAAGATCGGCTCAACCTCAGCTCAACCTACGCTAAAGATCCGCTAGAAAGTTTAAAACGAAACCCAAGGACGTTACGAGGAGCAAGCACCGGAGAAGCTCGATGAGTGGTTGCATCACATGAAGAAGATCCTTGAGACAATGACATGCTCCAAATAACAACAGTGAAACTAGCAACCTTTATGCCAGCAGGGAAGCTAGTCGTGGTGGGATTCGAGAAGAGTACACTAGAGTCTCGGTGTTGAAGTGATTACTTGGGACATATTCGTGGAGGTGTTCAACAAGAAGTATTTTCCACCAAGCATGAAGGACAGGAAGCTAGTGGAATTTTTTAACCTCGAGCAAGGGAAGATGACGGTTGATGAGTACAATGCAAAATTCATCGAGTTGTCGAAATTTGCTCCCGCTCTTTTTGCTGACGAAGGTCAGAAAGCCAGGAAGTTTGAGAGAGGCCTAAATAGCCGAATTAGCTATAGGTTGACTCCTCTACAATTGACGACCTATGCTGACATGCTGGACAGAGCTCGTGTATGGAGCTGGAGTCTGTCGAGTACCAAAGAAAGAAGGATGAGAGAAAGAGGGGTCCTGAAGAGAGTTCTGACCGAAATCATGGTAAGCATCAGGAAAGGAATGGCTATAAAAGAAGGAATACTGAGTACAATGATAACAGGGGGACCAACCCGTCAAATCGGAATTATAATCATGGCCATCAGCAGAATCAGTGGCGGAATCAGAACCAAGGTCATCAGCACAACCATTGGCGTAACCAGAACCAAGGACGAAATCAGAATACCAATCAAACTTGCGGTAGGTGTGGGAAGAACCACAAGACTGAAGCATGCTTTTGGACAAAGGGAGCTTGTTTCAATTGCGGCAAGGTGGGACATAAGGCCAGGGACTGCCCAGAACCACCAAAGGGTGGTGCTAATCAAGGAACATGAGGGGAAGATAAGAACAAACCAAGAGGACAAGGAAAGACATTTGCGAAGACAACTAGAGATGCAAGGGCTACAAATGACGTGGTGGCAGGTACCGTCCAGCTTTACTCTCGTGACGTATATGCATTGATTGATCCTAGTGCCACACACTCAATTATACGTACCACACTCGCACATCGTATGAAATTATGTTCTCAAAGCCTGGAAGTTGACCTAGTTATAGACACGCCTACTAAAGAATCCATTCCTGTAACCACAGTGTATAAGTCATGCCCTTTGAAACTGGAGGATAGAGAAATGCCTATTGATTTGCTACCTTTAGATATCCAAGACTTTGATCTAATATTAGGCATGGATTGGCTAGCGGCGTTTCACGCTAAGGTAGACTGTTTCGAGAAGGAAGTTGTATTTTGCATGCCGGGTGAGGCAGAATTTCGCTTTAAGGGGTCTAAACCAGTAGTTCCATCTTGTATTATTTCTTCCTTGAAGGCGAGAAGGTTGTTAAGGAAGGGCTTCCAAGGCTATTTAGCCTCCATTATCGATAGTCGAAAGGAAGGGATTAAGTTGGAATCCCTATCCGTGGTTAAGGAGTTTGAGGATGTGTTTCCAGAGGATTTACCAGGTCTTCCGCCTGAACGGGAGGTAGAGTTTGGAATCGATTTAGCACCAGGGACGACGCCTATTTCTAAAGCACCATATAGAATGGCACCAGCAGAACTCAAGGAGTTAAAAGAACAATTACAGGAATTGTTGGAGAAAGATTTGATTAGACCAAGTGTTTCACCTTGGGACGCTCCCGTATTATTCGTGAAAAATAAGGATGGGAGTATGAGAATGTGCATCGATTACTGTGAGCTCAATCGGGTCACAATAAGGAATAAGTACCCACGGCCTAGGATTGATGACTTGTTTGATCAATTACAAGGGGCGTGTTATTTTTCAAAAATTGATCTTCTCTCGGGGTACCATCAGCTGAGGGCTAATAAGGAGGATATTTTGAAGACCGCTTTCTGACCTCGCTATGGACATTATGAATTCTTGGTAATGCCGTTTGGACTCACAAATGCCCCAGCTGCCTTCATGGATCTCATGAATAGGGTTTTCCAGAAGTTCCTCGACCGGTGTGTGATCGTATTTATTCATGGCATCTTGATCTATTCGAAGACCCGGGAAGAACACGAGCAACACTTGAGGTTAGTGCTGCAAATATTAAGAAAGGAGAAGTTGTATGCTAAGTTTAGGAAATGTGAATTTTGGATGGAGAAGGTAGCCTTCTTGGGACATGTTATGTCCAAGGATGGAATTTCAGTCGACCCGCCAAGATTGAAGCTATTGTGAGTTGGGAAAGGCCGACGACAGCGAACAAAAGTGCGAAGTTTCTTGGGTTTAGCGGGATATTACCGTCGCTTTGTGGAAGGATTCTCGAAGATCGCGACACCTTTGACTAAGCTGACTCAGAAGAACATGAAATTTGTGTGGATGGAGGACTGTGAGTCCAACTTTCAAGAATTGAAGAAGAGATTGGTTTCAGCACCAATTCTTACTTTACCATCGGGCACAGACGGGTTTGTGATCTATAGCGACGCTTCTTTGAAGGGTCTAGGGCGTGTTCTAATGCAAGATGGGAAGGTGATTGCCTATGCATCACGACAATTGAAGAACTTTGAGAAGAATTACCCGACTCACGACTTAGATAGGGCGCTGTTTAATATAGAAAATCTCATCTTTTAAAATATATCAATTTTGGGGAAACTAATGCTATATAAAAGCTCACCTTTTTGACGAGGGCCGATCGATGCCAATGCCTTTTGCCAAGGACTCCACCTTTGCCGAAGGGACGAGCTTGCTTTGATTATCTCCGAGTTCCAGATAAGATTAACGAAAGTTTATATGCTTATAAGGCTTATAAGGACGCCGCTGTCCAAAACCTTAAAAGCTTCAAAAGTTTGATTGTGAATTACCATGGTCATTCTTCTAATTGGACTAAGGACATGAACCCGCACTTTGTCTTTGACTTAATGCGAGAAGATCGTCAATCTAAATAAGGCACTTTCGTTCACAAGAAGGTAGAAGGACGGAAGCAGACATTTCTTCTTTTCTCTTGCTCAATCGTCGGCTCTGCTCTGAAAGCTACTTGGAAGGAAGGAAAGACTCCATAACCAAAAGGGAAAGGTTATCGGAAGAAGACCGAAGGGAAAATCTTTCTTGCATTCTCTTCTTCTTTATACTACGGAATTCTTTCTTTAGCTTCTCGTGGGAAAGCAAGCATACCTCGAGCCTCTGAAATTATATGTACTAAAAATGACATATAGAGAAGATCTAGGAATGAATAAGAGAATCTGTAGTCCTTCTCTCAAGAAAAGCATAGGAATATATATCTAAAGTCAGACAAGTCCATTTTCGCTAATAGAATGAGATTCAAGATCAAAAAGTTTAGTCCGACATAACATCTACCCTTCTTCTTTCCGGACTAGCCATCTCTTTCGACCAAATATATTTGCATTTGAGATCATCTTTTTCTTTTTCGAACGAAGTGCGGTGATAGGGAGAGAAGACTGCTGGCGGGAGATTAAAGGCCCTTGTATAGTAAGGGGAAAAGGAAAGTACGTTCCTGCGCACCGCCTGGGACGTTCCTAGTTATAATTGTAAGGAAATCCTCCGTCCTCAGTGTTGAAGTTCAATAAGTAGATTTCATTTTGCACAACCACTTTACCCGGATCCTTTCTTCTATGGTTGAGATAAAGTAAGAATGATTTCTTTTTCTTTGAATAGTTCGCTCATTAATAATTATATAAGAGAAACACATGTTGATCTTTCTCATAATCTTGTCGAAATCTCCGCCAAGGAAAGATACAACTGAGCACTCACCCAAATAGGAACTTCCATAAGTCGGATCGGTAGAATTAGAACCTCTTTCGGGCAAAGAGAGAAGTCTTTTGGCACCATCAGAGATTTGCATTCCAACTCCTTACATTAAGAGTCTTTCTCTACTTTCTTCCCAACTTCTTTTTTTTTATTCTTTCAATTTAGCCAGAGTCTCGGCTTTTTCTTTCATAAAGTAAAGCCAGACCTACCTCGATTAGTTTAAATAAAGGGCACCATCTACCGCAGTCCACTATTGGATGCTTGCTTAAATTAAAGACCATGGGTAGGTTTGAAAGCAGAAGCAAAGGTAACCACTGGAACTGGAAAGGCTTATCTTTCATTGTTCTCAAACTCAAAGGTAGCTGCAGCTTTTGTCTAGTGGAATTACGCTCATTCCTTCTCTGAAAATGGGCCTGCAACTTCTGACGAGTTCCCAGCGGATCTAAGGCCTCGTCAGGATTCGGAAGAATTAGCTCAAGGAAGATCCCATCGTCTGAGCATTCAAGACTCTCATTTTTTTGCCTACCAATGAGAATGGGAAAGGACTAGCTCGAGACGGTCTAAATCAAAGCATTTCTTTTCGATCCCTTTTTTAGCGAAGTCTTAACTTATAGCCTTAGAAAGGCATTCTGGACTTTTCTTTCAAAATCTTACATTATCCAATTCAAGTGAGATGCCGAAGGCAAAGTACTTTAAGAAGGCAAGAGCTTGGCCTAGAATGAGCAAGGGATGAAGATGATGGTATGAGTGCTTTCATCATAAGATCAGAAAGCGTGGAGAAAGCGAAAAACCACTTAATACCTGCCAATTCACTCACCTCCATTTCCTATGCTAACAAAGCCCGCTGTTCGGAGCGATTCCACGAAGGGATAGATCAAGAAAGCGTACATCCAAGTCAGACTATGTGAGATGACCTCCTTTTCGCCCAGAAAAGGTGAGGAGAGACTGAAGCAATAAGAGCTTTTGAAAGAAAAGAGTGAATTGACTAAGCTAAGCCTTCGTTCGCAGTCGATTCGGTAAGAGGAAAAAGCATAAATTAGATTATGATGAAAATCCTAACTTGCCCGGACCCCGAGAAAGAGAGAGAAAAGGACTCCAAGACAGTAGAGAAGGAAGATAGATGCAAAAAATAGAAAATAGATACTGCATACTTACCCTTATTTTACCCGTAAAGAATTGACTTACAAATAGTAGCATTTTAGTTCAATTTCACCGATTTCCCAGGTGTATTAAGCATATGACTAAGAGTCAAAAAAACAAAGGATCCCAAAATCCCATTGTCGTACGAAAACCCGCGCTGTCAGTGTAAACCTAGGGAAGAGAGACCCTTCATTGGGAAAGAAGTTCAGGAGTGCTTCCCCTATAAGAGGAGGTTGCTTCAGGAATATCATTACATTAGAGGTAGTCTTGGATGAGAAAATCATCGGAAAGGTGATGTCCACCAGCGGAGCACTCTTGGCTTTTGTGAATTGCTCTTTTAACTTGGCTGCAGTGGTGTTTACGTTGAAGATTTGGAGACACTACTTATATGGGGTGACATGCGAGATTTACAAAGATCACAAGAGCCTGAAGTACATTTTTACCCAGAAAGAATTGAACATGAGACAGAGAAGGTGGTTAGAGTTGTTAAAAGATTACGACTGCACCATTTTATATCACCCAGGCAAGGCCAATGTAGTGGCTGATGCCTTGAGTCGCAAGAGTAGGGGAACATTAGCGATGACGCTGACAAAGGAGAAGAGACTTCTCGAAGAGATCGAGAATTTGGGCCTAGAAGTGCGGGTAAGAGGAGGAAAAGGTTATTTGGCTCGTTTAAGTCTTCAACCGTCATTACTAGAAAGAATAAAAACGGCGCAGAGAGCTGATCCAGAGTTAATGAAAATTTGGGAAGGTGTAGAGATGGGAGCTCAGATAAATTTTCGACTTGGAGGGGATGGTATTCTACGTTTTGGAAGAAGGATTTGTGTGCCATTGAATCCGGAGTTAAGGAGAGAAGTGTTAGAAGAGGCTCACAATTCAAGGTTTGCGGTACACCCTGGGAGTACAAAAATGTATCGAGACATGAAGGAGACATTTTGGTGGGAAAATATGAAACGAGAAATTGCAGAATTTGTCGCTAAGTTCTTGGTGTGCCAACAGGTTAAGAGCTAACATCAACGACCTGGTAGAATGTTACAGTCACTACTGATTCCCGAATGGAAGTGGGAACACATTACTATGGACTTTGTGGTAGGGTTACCTAGAACGCTAAAGGGGCACAATGCTATTTGGGTCATCGTAGATCGATTGACCAAGTCAGCTCATTTTCTTGCTTTCAAAATTAATGACTCTTTGGAGAAGCTAGCGAAGTTGTACGTTGACGAGATCGTTAGACTACATGGAATTCCAGTTTCTATAGTTTCGGATCGGGATGCCCGATTCACTTAGAAGTTTTGGGGTAGCTTGCAGAAGGCCTTGGGCACAAATTTGAGCATGAGTACGGCCTTCCATCCACAGACAGATGGCCAGTCAGAATGGACCATACAAACATTGGAGGATATGCTTAGGGCTTGTACTTTGGATTTACAAGGGAATTGGGATGACCATCTGCCGTTGGTCGAGTTTACGTATAACAATAGCTTTCATGCGAGCATTGGTATGGCACCGTACGAAGCATTGTATGGAAGAAGATGTAGATCACCTATGTGTTGGGATGAAGTGGGCGAGAGGCAACTGTTGGGGCCAGAACTTGTGCAGATTACATCGGATAAGGTACAGTTGATCAAGAAGAGACTTCTTACGGCCAAGAGTAGACAAAAATCGTATGCCGATAAGCGTCGTCGCAAACTTGGGTTTGAAGTGGGAGATCATGTGTTTCTCAAAATTTCACCGACCAGGGGAGTTATGAGATTTGGCATTAAGGGGAAACTCAGACCGAGATTTGTAGGCCCTTTTGAAATATTTGATCGTGTGGGGGAAGTCACTTATAGGATTGCTTTACCACCTACGCTTTCAGGAATCCACAATGTATTCCATGTGTCGATGTTGAGGAAATACGTCCCAGATCCAAGCCACGTAATTGCTTTCGAACCCTTACAATTGCGGGAAGATTTGTGCTACGAGGAACAACCAGTTCGTATAGTGGACCGGAAAGATAAAGTATTAAGGAGACGTACCATTCCGTACGTGAAGGTACAGTGGACTAATCACACAGAGAGAGATGCTACTTGGGAATTAGAGGAAGATATGCGAGACATCCAAGCCTCTTCGACTGATTAGGTACGTTAAGTTTAGAGACTAAACTTCTTTTAAAGGGGTGAGAGTGTAATACCCCGATAATTTTAATAAAAATATTAATTTTTATTTATTTAATATTACGATCGTTTTGGACCTACATAATTAATATTATAATTATTGTGTTAAATTAATGCTTTGAACCTATTAAGTAACTAATTAAATTTGGGTTGGGCTTGGCCCACTTGTGACTAGGATTAATTATTATTCCCTAATAATATTACCCAATTAAAAGATTGGTCTTGGCCCATTTAATGTTAGGGTTAGGAAACCTAATAGGGTTCTTGTATAAATAAATGGTTAAAGGAGGAGAAAACTCTTTATCGTTAACGGAGTAAAAAAAAAAAAAAGAAAGAAGCGGCTGAAGAGAAGAAGAGGCGGCGCCGGATCAGCAAGTGAAGGGTGAATTTGAGGTATCATTATTCAATAGTTAATGCATTCAATTCCTTGTGATGTGAAAAAAAAAAAAAGGAAATCAGTCGTATTTATTTTTTTCCTTAGTCTGAATGTACAGTGAGGGCAATTTGGTGGAGACCAATGGTGGACTTTGGTTTCTACATAGTTATGGCATATGATATGAATTCCTACACATGATAATTAGTTATGGCATTTAAAAAAAACAAAAAAAAGAGAGAGTACAGAAGGCGGCCGGGTACAGTGCATTGTTTGTAAGTCACTGTTGTCAAGCTCATCATTAAGCGCACTTTCTTATGCATATATATATATATATATATATATATATATATATATATATATATATAGTAAGGAACAATCAAACCAAACAAAAGGTAAGTGTGTGTGTTTGACGATGAGTTAGTGTGTGTTTGTATTTATTATGTTAGAAATTGTTTTTTTTTCTTTTTGTTCAAAAAGTAATAAGAAACCTAATTTGGGGGTGTGGGCAGTACACTGCCACTAGCTATTGGTGTGTGTACTGTGTGTGTGTAGAATAATAATAATAATAATAATAATAATAATAATAATAATAATAATAATAATAATAATAATAATAATAATAATAATAATAATAATAATAATAATAAATTATTTAGTAAACTATCACTTTAATTAATATTATAAAAATCAATCGGATTAGTGGTACAATTGTGGTTTAGTGATTATTGTATATTTTGAACTTAGATTTGGGCAAGGAAGATTAGGACGAACGTACGTGTTGCAGATATTACCTTCGCTAAGCATTTCGAGGTAAGAGATTATACCCCTTTTAGGTTTCCAATTTTTTTTTATGTTCCATTTGTTAGGTTCTCATTACTTCCTTGATATCGATATTTTTGAAACGTACGCCGACTTTAAATCGGCATTTGAATTTGAACTCCGTCGTTTACGCTTCTTTCGAACTCATGATTTGATTATCTGTTTATTCTCACATAATTATTGAATTTCATGTGAGATACCATTTATATGAAAAGTATGATTTTTGGCAATTTCCGATTTGTAAAAATTTTGATTACTTGAAATTCTACCATGATCACTAAGTTGAATTTATGACACTATGAATTATAAAACTATGATTTATGATGCTTATGAACGCCACTTGGCCCGTGGCGTGGTTATCCGGATATACCAATGATCTATGATTTATGATCTATGAACTATGAACTATGATTTATGAATTTGCTTGTGTGATCATGGGATTCTGTGAGTAGTCAATTGTCGCTAATTGGTATGGGACGGTTAGTGATAGTTGATTACTCGAGTCATCTTGTGGCGGTGGATGTTCTTATACATAGTCATCAGGCCCCTTGGCAGTATGTTTATGAGTTGCGAGAATGCAGTAATTTAGCTCGTCATTTCAGTTTTTTTTTTTTTTTTGGGAAACAGGACGGTACCTGCTAGATTTTATTAATATTGGAAAAAAATACAAACTTAAGGGGGACAACCAGCCTTACCCAATAAAAGGGGGGACAAAGGAGCCTTACCTCGAAATGGAAATACAAAGCAAAAAAAAAAAAGAGAATAAAATGCAAGACTAGCGAACAATTCTAATATTGGGAGTCCCATGCTTATCTAAAATGACAGAACCACGGATACGAGGAGGAAGATCAGCTAGCTCATTAAAATGAGAGGAAGCCCTGGTGTCACATCCCAAATTAGCCAACAGATCTGCAACACTATTAGCTTGACGGTAGCAATGACTGAAACTAAGATCCAAAGACTTCTGAATATCCAAAACCTGCCGAATAGAAGACCAGCAAGACCATGGAATTTTGTGACCCTTATTAATAGCATCAACAAGAACTTTAGAGTCCATTTCAACATAAGCTCCCCGAAATCCAGAATCTCTAAGCCAACATACCCCCTGAAGCAACGCCTTAGCCTCAGCAACAGTATTCGTAGCATCACCATAGAAAGAGGAAAAGGCAAAAATAATATCTCCTTGATTATTACGAACAACTCCACCTCCACCACTAGGCCCAGGATTTCCTCGAGAAGCACCATCAACATTAAGTTTGACCGAGGAATAAGGTTTAAACCAATGAATCAATTGAATTTTATTCCGAAAAGTAACTGAATTCTGATGAGAACTATGAGCAGCAAGAATGGTAGCAAGATCTGCTTGAATCAAAGAAATGAGCTGGGAGAGAGATTTTCCATGACCATCATATTTGAGAGAGTTTCGATTCTTCCAAATATGCCAGAGAATCAACAAAGGAATAAGAATATGGGAGAGAGGAAGTTTGGGCTGAAGCCACCAACCCAAACAGCATTGATGGAGAGAAAGGGCACAATGCTTAACTCCATACCTAGAGCTGAACCACATCCAAATCTGATGAGCAGCCGGGCCGTGAAGAAAGACATGAAGAAAGGTTTCAGAACTACCCAAATTACAGTACTGACATTTCGAAACAATGAAGAAACCTTTTTTGATGAGAGCTTCATCTATCGGCCGCCTGAAGCGAAACAACCGCCAGATGAAAATACTGATTTGCCGAGGGACTGCACGATGCCAGTAAAATTTGGTAGAAAAAATGATTTGCAAAGGAGATCTGAGATTTTGCCAGGCTGAAGAAATAGAAAACTGACCATTTGAAGCAAGAATCCAACAAGGAGTATCCTCATAATCAGATAAATAGGGAGTCCGATCAGAGATACGTTGGAGATCAGAACTATGAAGAACTGAAGCAACAGCGGGCAGAAGATGAGAAGAATTATCAAAAAGCTCCCTGACTTGATTAACCGAAATACTGGATGGTTTAGATATAGGGCCGCCATCTAGCCAATTGTCGAACCAAGGAGAACAAGAGCCACGACCAACTAACCATTTAAGATGCGGTTCAACAAAGGGCCGAATATTTATCATACGGCACCAAATATGAGAGCCCTTAGATAGCACCTGAACCGGATGAGCCCGAGAACAATATTTAGCTATAAAGAACCGCGACCACAAAGAATCTTGAGTCCTAAATCGCCACCAAATGCTGGCAGAATAAGCTCGAGTGATGTCAGATAATGCACGAATTCCTACTCCCCCTTCTGAAACAGGATTACAACACTGAGACCAGGAGATCCAATGGGATTTATTCTTTCCCTCCAATTGCCCCCAAAAGAAGTTGGAAAGAGATCTGTTGAGAGATTGGATGACAGATTTTGGAGGGTCCAAGGCAGCTAGAAGATAAGTGGTGATAGAGACCAACACATGATTGATAAGAGTAACTCGACCATCCATAGAAAGGAAATTCCCAGCCCAAGAATTAATACGGGATCTAAGCTTCAGGAGCAAAGGATCAAAATATCTCTTCAGCTTCCGTCCACAGAATAAAGGACAGCCAAGATAAACCAGAGGGAAATCTTTTTTACCATAACCCAAGGAGGCTGAAATACGGGTAATATGATGAGGGGGGAGATTGACAGCAACCGTGAAGCTACTCTTATTTTCATTAATACTTTGCCCCGAACATTGCTCATAGCTAGACAACAACTGTTTGTGCTTGGAAATAGAAGTAGAGCTACCATTGCAAAAGATGATAATATCATCGGCAAAGGCTAGATGAGATACAATCGGACATCCACTAGCAGAAGAGAAAGCCACATGGTGATGAGAAGAGTGAAGATTATTAAGGCTTCGACTTAGAACCTCGGCAGCAATGATGAAAAGAGCGGGTGATAAAGGATCCCCTTGCCTTAAACCCCTCGAAGAATTAAAGAAACCGGAGGGGGAGCCATTAACCAAAACAGAAAACCAATTTTCTGAAATAAGCCTCCAGACCATATCAATATATTCTTCACAAAAGCCAAATTGGCGCAACACCTTGATAAGGAAAAACCAATTAGTTCTGTCAAATGCCTTTGCCATATCCAACTTCAAAATCAAATTAGAACCAGAAATTTTCTTCCCTAAATGTGTCATCAGCTCTTGAGCTAGAAGAATGTTGTCTTGAATAAGACGACCCTTCACAAAACCACTTTGATTGATTGAGATAATCGACGGCAGGATAGAGGCAAGTCGGGAAGCTAAGATTTTAGAAAGCACTTTATTATTGAAGTTGCAAAGACTAATTGGTCTAAAATCGCTAAAGGAAGTAGGATGATCCGTCTTAGGAATTGTGATAATGAGAGTGCTCGACCAGCTTTTGGGCAGAGAGAAGCCAGAGAAAAATTCCAGAATAGCAGTATAGAAATCCAAGCCAATAATATCCCAACAGGCAGTGTAAAATTTGCCAGAAAAACCATCCGGACCTGCAGCAGAATCACCATCCATAGAGAAAACCGTGTTCTTCACTTCATCCATAGAGGGGGGGCGATAAGCATGTTGTTCCACTGATCAGAAACTAGCCGAGGGATGTTTAGAATCAAATCATTATCTACCGTAGGAGAAGCCTGAAGATAGGATTGAAAGTGAGCCACAGCCAGATTTTTAATATCAGCCTCATTGGTAAACTCATTACCACTAGAGTCAAAAATAGAATGAATATGCAGCTTGCGACGAGTCTGGGAGACAGCCGCATGAAAAAGCCTAGTGTTTCCTTCTCCCTCTTTGAGCCATTTTAATCTAGCCTTTTGACGCCAAAAGGATTCCTCCATTTTAAGGTCATGCTGAAGTTGAGCATTAGCTCTATTCAGAGCAGCCCGATCAACAGAACTTCCGGAAGATTCAAAAAGAAATTCAAGCCGTTGGACTTCATCTTCAGCTCGACTGATATTATGTGAGAGATTACCAAAGACCTCCTTATTCCATTGTTTCAAAGCATGTTTGCAAACATTAAGCTTTTTAGCAAAGACATGCATAGGTCGGCCAGAAATATGCTGCTGCCATGTAGAGTTTATCAAAGAATGAAAAGAATGATGAGAAGCCCAAATATTGAGAAATCTGAAATTAGAAGCATGAGTAGGCCTATCCTTGATTATAGAGAGAAGCAAAGGAGCATGATCTGAACAAGTACGCCCCAAATGACGGACAGAAGAGGAATGAAAAAATTGCTGCCAGTTGACGTTACAAAGGATGCGGTCAATACGTTCAAAAATAGAAGCATTCCCATCTCGAGAATTCCACCATGTATAACTGCTGCCCGAAAAGCCCAAATCAGATAAACCCGAGGCTGAAATACAAGAGTGAAAGTCAAGAGCACCATTGCGATCCCATCCGTTACCCCCAAGCTTCTCATCAGGAGATAAAATAATGTTGAAATCACCCCCAACCAGCCACGGAGTATTACTATATTCAGTACCCATGTCCACAAGGTCAGTCCAAAGATCCTTCCGATCGTAATAGTCACAACATGCATAAACACATGTGATAATAACCGAAGAAGTCCATTGATAATGCTTGAGATGCACTGTAATGTGTTGTCTAGCTTCACGAATAAGAGAACAAGTATATGTGGCTTTAACAAATAACCAAATAGAACTGGTTGGATTTGAAAAACACAACCGAAACTTTAATCTTTTAGCAACTCGCAATAAATGACCAGCCTCAATCTTGGGTTCAGAAATAGAAAGGAAGGTAATTTTATGCAGCTTAATAAGTCGTTTAAGGCGACCTATCGAAGCATCATTACCTATACCACGGATATTCCAAAAAAGAAAATTAACAGCCATGTGAATTGTTTAATGAAGTCTGTGCTTTGGATCTTGTTGTCACTGTGGGCAATGAAATAGTTGATTTCTTTTTATGATGTCCTTTCAATATAGGAATGGAGGTGTCCAAATTAAGCTGGTCCAGAATAGGAGAATCGGTAGGAACAGGATCACCCGAGTTGTTATTTCCAGAATCCTTAAGAATGGCTTCATCTAAGTCAACGTTAAGGGCTTCCAAAATAGATGGCTCCTCATCCATATTTTCTTCGTCCAAGGTTTGAAGAATAGAAAACTTATTAGGAGAAATAATAGGAGGATCCTGGACAATGTTAGAGCTGGCAACTTTCGTCAAATCATCAAGAATACCATTGAGTTCATCATGAACTTCATGAATGGTATTGAGATCATCATTAATCTCTTCTATGATAGGGGGATCCATGTGAGCATCATTATCCACACCAAGATCAGGAGCAGCTTCACAGCCAGATTTTTCCGTGATCGGATCAATAGAAACAGGAATGGCAGCCTGAGTGTTAGATTGATCCGTTAGGCCAGCATCATGGGCAGCAGTGTGCGAGGTAGTCTGAACATTCGAATCAACATCTCCATCCTTATTGGGGATCTGTGGGTCGACATTACTAGTATGAGTAGGGCTTGGGGTGGGCTCAATGATCACATTCTTTCCCTTGTTAATTTTCTTAGGAGTCCAACGAGCAGAAGTACCCATTGAATCTTTCTGATTATTAACAGCAGCCTGCATAGGGGGAGGAGGGTTTGGAATATTATGTTTGGCAGAAGGTTGACGATTTTTGAATTTGCAAGAATCAATGGAGTGTCCTTGACGATAACTGTGAGTGCAATAATGAATTAAATTTTCTGCTTCTAAAGGTTGCCAAAACCCGACTGCTTGAGAGCCACATTCAATCCAGATTCTGTTGGGCACTGGTTGTAACAAATCTATCTCCACACAAATTATAGCCACACTTGGTCTTGTGAAATTAAGTGTTGCCTAATCAAGCATCAAAGGCTTGCCAAAGAGATTAGCAATAGAGAACAATGCAGTTTTATGAAATAAATGGATGGGAAGATTAGGAAGAGAGAACCAAACCGGGACAATCGGGCTCTCTTTTTCTGGACGGAAATCCGTGGTCCATTTAAATACCCGCATAGGGTATCGACCTATGTACCATTGGTCCTTGATCCAAAGTCGTTGGTAATCTTCCTCATGATTGACTTGGATTAGTATGTGTTTAGAATCGAGATGACCAAGGGTGAAGGCAGATTTCAACCCAAAAGTCTGAAAGAGTTTGCGAGCAGCTTCCATAAACGGCCTTCCGTGTGAAAACTTACCAATGAGAGCATGCTTGAAAGGCTAGGCAAGGTGCTGAATAACTTCTTCAGAAAGTTTTAAGGCCGGTTCCCTTAATAGGAAGAAGGAGGAATCAAAAAGGTTAAAGGATTGGTAGAGGGGCTGGGAGAAGAAGTGAGGACTTGGGCAAAGGGTGGAGGTGATGGGGGATCGGGGGGATTAGGGGTCGGGACTGCCATGGCAGCCGCACCCAAAAAACCCTAGCTAGGGCAAACAAGGGAGAGCCGGCTAGAGAGAATTTTGGCTAGAGAGAGAATTTCAATCGCTCGTCATTTCAGTTTAACCCACGTATTCAGGGAGCAAAATCGGGTGGCAGACCGTCTAGCTAGTATGGCTCACGATCATAAGCCACACTGTATTTTCTCTTCGTTGATGGTTCTTCCTGGAGAGATCAAGCATCTTTTAGCTATGGATAGGTTTGGTTTCCACTCTTTTCGGCCGGGTTGTTCTTAGTATTTTCTTTTGGGTGGTTTTATCTTAGTTTCTTTTTTGCTCCGTATAAATTGTATTGAGTAGCTATTTTCTGGTCTTTTAGTTCGTTTATCTGTATTTCCTTTTAGAGGTCAGGCTCCTCCGTCCTCCCATTATAAGGGCAAGGCTGGTTGTCCCCTCCAGTTTGTTTTCCTTTTATTTTTATAAAATCCCGCAGGGTGCCGCCCCTGCTTCCAATCAAAAAAAAAAGTCATCTTTGAGTGTTATTTTCATTTGGATTCTTGCTCACTTAATTCGAAATTTGATATCCGCTTCCACTTATCGATGTTTAATTTATGAATTTTGACTATTCTAAAATATATATTTATATATATATATTCATCTCAGATTTATTTCTGGTCAACTCTTCCTTAGTAACCGGAGGGGTTGTATATGAACTTACTGAGCATTGTTCGCTCACCCCTTCATACTCTTCTTTCTCAGGTAATGAGTAAGATTATTAAAGGATTTTGGCTCGGGTAGACCAAGATGACGACTTCCGAGAATTTTAGATTTGGTCTTACTTATTGAATCATTTGACAATATTTTAAATTAATTATGGATCATGTCAAGTTTTTAGATAGATTTTGTATTTAATTAATTTGGGTTATTTTTGAATTAAGTCAAGGATATTAAGATTTAATTATTACGAGATTAGAACATTTATGATTTAAGTTATGATTGTTGGTGACGTGGTCAAATTGTGGGACCGTGGTGTCGGTGCCGAATTTGGGGCGTTACACCCAAGTCCAGCCATTTGTAGTTGGGAAAAAGGTCACCCCGGCATACTGCTTCAAAATCAATGCAGCCCCTGAAGCAGATCACAAGCCTTGGCACTCTGATATCCTAAATCTGCTTCAGAAAGGGATCTATCCTCCCGGCTTAGACAAAAGAGGGAAAGTCTCCTTGCGGAGATGGGCATCGCAATTCATGTTTAGCGGTGACAGCCTATACAAAAGTCATTATCAAGGTCTTAATTTATTATGCGTCGACCAAGCAAAAGCCAAGCAAATCATGGACCAGCTTCATGGTGGTACCTGCGGGCCCCACATGAATGGCCATATGTTATCCAAGAAAGTTATCCGGTAAGGGTACTATTGGAGTATGCTAGAAATCGACTGTATTCGGTGGGTGCGTCATTGCGACAAGTGCCAGCGTTTCGCAAATCTGCAGCACGTGCCCCCGCACATCTTATATAACTCCACAGCCCCTGGCCCTTTTCAACTTGGGAATCGACGTTATAGGCCAAATTCACCCGACGGGATCCAATGGCCACGAGTATGTTCTGGTAGCTGTCGACTACTTCACGAAATGGGTGGAAGCCTCTTCCTATAAAGTTCTAAATGCCTGAAAGGTGTCTGAATTCATTCGGACCAACATTATATATCGATACAGAGTGCCTTTCAAAATAATCTCTGACAATGACACGCATTTTGAAGGGGACGTGAATCGTCTGCTCGACGAGTTCAAAATTCAAAGGCATAAATCCTCCCCTTACCAACCACAAGCCAATGGTGTCGTTGAAGCAGCCAATAAAACGCTAGAAAACATCATCCGAAAAATGGCTGACACAGGAAGAGACTGGCCAGAAAAATTGCCACTAGCCCTCTTGGGCTACCGCACTTCAGTTCGCACACCCACTGGGGCTACCCCTTACTCTCTAGTATATGGCATGGAGGCAATGCTGCCCATAGAAGTTGAAATTCCATCATTAAGGGTGATGATGGAATCTGGAATATCAGAAGTTGATTGGGTCATAGGGCGATACGAAGAATTAGCCCTGATCAATGAACGTCGCTTCCTAGCCCTGGAACACACCCGAGCATATCAAAGGCAGATAGCCCGAGCCTTCAATAAAAAAGTTAGAGGCCGCGACATCCAAGTCGGAGACTTGGTGCTTCGAGAAAAACCCCCTAGTTATGTTGATACTAGGGGAAAATGGAAATCTCCGTGGATATGACCGTATGTTGTCAAAGAAATCCGGTCAGGAGGTGCAGTACTCCTTACGAACCAAGAAGGGGAGGATCTTGTTCAGCCCATAAACCTCGACAAGCTCAAAAGGTATTATGCTTGAGCCAATCTATCAGACAGTTGCTTCCCTTTCCAGCTCGCTAGGTTGAAAACCCGAAAGGGCGGCCTAGGAAAAAATTAGAGAATGTAAAAAAAAAACAAAAACAACAACAACAACAACAAAAAGGAGAAATAAGGGCTCGCTAGGCTGAAAACCCGAAAGGACGACCTAGGCAAAAATTAGAGCAATAAAAAAAGAAAGATCAAGAGAAAGGGGAGGGAATGCACTTTCTGAATCCTCACCATCCGACCTCTGGTCTCAGTATGCAGAGTCTTGACTGACAAAGAAAGTGAAAAACCACGACAAAAGCTCGCATTAAAATACCAAAATATAATATAAGGTCCTAAGGTGCAACTTAGGAATAACTGCTTAAGATATTTAGATTATGCATTATTTGCCTGTACATATCTATTATCTTGCTACCTCTACCCCCTTTGTTTCCCCCCAACTATCCTTCATTTACAGCTCAGCCCTGAAGCGATCTATCAATGCCTGAGGCGTCCGCCCAGCCGAGCCCATATACACCTTCTGCAAAGCGCAGAAGAGGCTCCAGTCTCACCTGCATGAGAACCCCCGGAAGTATCTTCATCTTCATCATCAGCGTCCCCATTGTCCTGAACAGCCAGACGACTTGTATCCTGGTATTTTCGGCTCCGACCATTGTCTGCTGCCCTGTCTGACCGCGAAGAAAAACGCAGGGGCTTTGAGAATAGCTTTGCGCCAATTATAAGGTCCAGTAGAGGAAGAGGCGACTGCCTCTTACTCCCCGCAGATTATCAGAAAAGCATGCTCAAGCCCGAAGGTGTATTTTTCTAAAATCTGTTTCTAAGCTACAGTGTGCCATTACCCCTAGATAATGGTCTAGTTTTATTTTGTGCATGAGTATTGAGTCTGCATTTTATTTTCTTGCATCATTGCATAATAAATATCTGTACAGATTTTAGTACAAAGAAATAAAAAAGGAAGAAAAGCTAATAAGTGCAGGTATCTAAAAGCTAATGGGCACGGGAAGACTGGCTTCTATCCAGATTGCCTCCCATAACTCGAGGGCCCTGTCCGCCGCCAGTCCTATATGCTCATCCTCTGCCCCGAGCGCGACTCGATCCGGCAGCCGTATCATCATCATCGTCATCATCCCGGCGCCTGGTCTGCCGTACCGCATCGTTCCCTCGGCAAGAGAACTCGTCCACAAGCTTTTGATTCAGCTTGTTGATGTTGAAGAAACCCTACAGCAGCTTCTTGTAGGTAGACACGTTCACCTGGAAAAAAAAATAGCGAGACAAAAAAAAAGATATATTAGTCTCCAAAAAAAATATATGCATGATGGAAAAAAATGAAATAAAAAAAAGATACATAAATGAAATGTGTCTACCGAGCATGCCTGCTCCGGGACCCGGTACTCCTCGGGAATGTCATCACCAGGAAGAACTTCCTCCACCATCCTGCCGCCTCGATGATATCTAAAGGTGGAGAAAGCATCATTAGGACCAGTGAACTCCAGATGCTCGTCAAGAGATGGAATAGAAGGCCTCGGCCTAGCAGAAGCATCTGAAGCATGTCTGGCTGTCGTAGGAACATGAGGGGGAGGATGGAACACAGTCCTCAAGAAATCCTCGTATGCCATAGGCGGGAAGTCGCTCAGAGGCATAGAAAACTTCGCCAGGTACTGATACCTGTTCGGCAGAAAATCTGGTATGATTACCCACATGGGAGGCATAGGAGGCACAACTGGGGGACTCAAAAGAGGAGAATGCTGGCGGTTGACCCGCTTGCCCATATACATCGAATCAACCATAATGGATACCATCAGTATCCGGCAGCGGCTCATCTCCAATGTGACAACATAATGACCTATCAGGCCCCTCCAGGGAAAAAATGTACGGTGCCCGCGCTCGAACTGACAATACACTCCCGCACCCAATCTATGTTCGAGGAGCTGCTGCCTCGCTCTGGTCGAACCCTGTTCTCATCTACGAACTCAGCCAAGTAGGATGGCTCGTGGAAGCGCTGCTTCAACCCGCCCCGCGTGAAATGGAAAAATGAAAAGGCCCAAACCTGCAAAAAAAATATAGAAAAAAAATCATCATCAGCAAAAAGAAATAATATGCTGCAAAAAAAAATTTATAACAAAGGCAGGGAAAGAAAAAATACCTCCCACGCCGGGGCTAATCCATTAAGGGTTAGTGAGTCGTTGCGGCTAGCCCTATCCATCAAGGCATAAAGCTCAGCCAGGCCTGCCTGCCCCCAGTCATAATCAATAATATGATCAAAATCCGCCAGGAATGCCAAAACAGAGACCCTCAGAGTGGTGGAAGAATTGGCAAAAAGAGAAGTGCCAAGAAAAAAGAATAGAAACGCTCTAGCAACGCGAGCTACGGCCTTGTTGTCATTCTTTGGAACCCTCCTAGCATTGTCCAGGAGCCATTTCCGCAGGCTGCCAATTAAGATCTCATCAGCCGATTTATATTCAGGCTCGAAGCCCAAGAGGTCTTCCACCACGTCATGATGGTGACGGAGGGTATAGTCAAACTCCAAAGTCCTACCAATGCTGGTAGGAAGGCCGGTGATAGCAGCAAATTCGCAAGGGGTCATGGTCGCCTCCCCTCAGCTAAAATGAAAAGTGTGGGTAGTATCCCACCAGTAGTCCCTCAGCACCTCGAAGATGGGGAGGTAGCTGCGAAAAGGGCCAACAGCCCGCAAAAACGTGTTTAAGCCGGAGCCCTTTACCAAAACATGCGCCGCCTCAAACAGCAAGCTATAAATATCAGAGACATTGACACAGGTGGCCCGAATCCGTTTCAAGGGTGTACACATCTGCAAAAAGAAAAATGACATAGCAGGAAAAAAAAAAAAAGAGGTAAGTTTACTATCCTTTTATTTTCTGCACACATTATTAAATACAAGCATATGATAAATAAAGTGCTTGCATAATAATCTCTATATTGCACTTGGTATTCAAATAAAATAAAATAAAAAGATTTTATTGCATTCAAAAATTTTAGAAAGGGAAATGCATCTTTCTACATTTAAAATATTTTGGGCATTTCAAAAGAAAAAGAAAATGATAATAATCATTATTATTGCATTTTAGCATTCAAAAATATTGATTTGCATCTTTTAGCATCTCTAAAAAAATGCATCTTTTTGCATTAAAAAATAATTATATATTTTTGACTTTTCAGCATAAAAATAATAATATAAATGTAAAATATATGTTTTGCATTTTTGCATTTTCTTGCGCATGCATAAAAAATGCCCATGCATCATATTGGCAAGCATCCCATAAATTTACCATGTTGCATTTGCATCAAACAAAATTATATATGCATTTATCATTTGCATTTATTGTCTGAATAGTTGCATTGTAGCGTTCGCAAAAATAAA
The DNA here is from genome assembly GCA_013146195.2 of Codonopsis lanceolata. Lineage (NCBI taxonomy): Eukaryota > Viridiplantae > Streptophyta > Magnoliopsida > Asterales > Campanulaceae > Codonopsis > Codonopsis lanceolata. Next base: position 8,182 of record JABEVN020000205.1, on the reverse strand, counting down.
TAAAAAATGTCGCAAATCATGAAAAGAAAATATTTCTGTGGCATTTACCATGTCTATGCAGCATAAGTATTTCATAAAAATGAATTTTATTGCATAAAATATTCATGTTATATGTTGCTTGCATCCGAAAATATATCCAAAAATATGCCAGAAAAAAATGTATCATATTCCAAAAAGTCTATTTCATAGGCATGCATCATATTAAAATATTTTTTCAGCCTAAAGCATGCATCATATAGCTGAATTGCATTAAAAATATAAAGCATGCATTGAATGGTCAAATAGTGCCCACTAGTTAAATTATACATCGCAAGAATAAATTGCATAAATTTCATGAATAATCACCAAATTGCATCATTTTAACATATATATTGCATGCATAAGCATTATAAGCAGGGTCAGGAATGCTCCAAAAAGCTAAAGCAGTGCAAAAATCTAGCAGATCTGAGAAATCATTCAAATGTGTTTAGAAAAGAAGAAACTTACAACCAAATTTGGAAGATTGGATACGTGAGTATTCCAATCGCGGTGAACGTTGCCCCAATCATCTTTGGAGTAGCGGTATTTGACAAAATTCTGGGTCAAATGAGGCAATTCCTTCCTCCTCTAGCCTGATTCCGGATGCATCGGAGACTTCCCCTTTCTAGATCTCGAAGAAGAAGCCATCTACTAAGAAAAACACACAAATTGGCAGAAGAAAATTGAGAAAATGAAAGAAATAAGCGAAGCAGCAACAATGGAGTCACAGAAAGCAGAGAAAGAAAGAATGAAGAAGAAAGAAGAAGCAGTAGCCCTGCTCCTTGCCTTCCCGTCACCAATAAGGGAGAGAAAAAGGAATTTTCCCTTTTTCCCTCTCCAAAGTTTGAAAGTTCGGCACTTAAGTCCTCAAATTTCCAAAATTGCGAAATGACCCCTGAAGCTTAACGGAAAGTTAACAAAGTTAACTTTGTTAACAAAATTTAGTGGTCATCCATCCAAAGGCAAAGTAAAGTCCATATTCCCAGCAGATCAGCCGCAAATGAGCAGAAGAACCAGAAAAATCGGCAGCAAAGATGAGATTCTGCAAAAAAAAAAATGTAAAGCATCCTGGAAAAAATGCGAGCATGCAAAAGAAAAATAAAGCATGCATATAAAAAAAAGAAAAACAAAAAAAAATGCAAGCATGCATATAAAAAAAGAAAAAAGCAAAGAAAAAAAAGAGCAAAGGAAAAAAAAGAGCAATGAAAAGAAAAAAAAAGAGCAAAAAAATTAGGGAAGAAAGAAAAAATACATGCAAAAGAAAAATGCAAGAAAAAAAATACGCATGCAACAAAGAAGAAATTTCTAGCTAAAGCCGGAAATAGCAGCGAAAGAAGAAATTTCTAGCCAAGGCCAGAAATTGCAGCAGCAAAAAGAAGAAATTTCCAGCCATGGCCGGAAATAGCAACAAAAGAAGAAATTTCCAGCCAAGGCCGGAAATTGCAGCAGCAAAAAGAAGAAATTTCCAGCTAAAGCCGGAAATTGCAGCAAAAAGAAGAAATTTCCAACTCTTCATTTTCGTCAGACATTATATAACATCAATCTTCATATCATGTTCTCTATCTATTGAAGTTTTTGATCAGCCTCTTCTCTTTTCCAAGCTTTTCTTCCTTGCAATCCACTGAAGGTGTTTTGCTAAGATCTGGATGAGTTCACTACAATCTATGTAGAAATCAGAGATACGTTGGTGAAGACGATCTCTTTGAAGATCTCTTTTCTTTGAAGTTCTTGAGTAGATTAAGTTACTCGTTGCTCACTGTGTATCGTTTGATGATCTTAGATGTTTTTTCACACACTTTTTTATTATTGGGCAAGAGAGAGGATTTATATAAGCGAGAGTCAATATGATCATTGAGAGATGAAGACTTGAAGTTTTCTATCCGTTAGAGATGTAGTGGTTGAAGATTATCGGATAGAGATCTTTGTCCATAAGATCTTTGACTGTTTTGGAGCAGAGATTTAGTCCTGTAGATCTTGGAACTTGTTGTCTGTCAGACCGTGTTGATAAGTCTCTGAAGAGTAGGTCTGATGTCTGTTTGCACTGTCAGGTGATCTATTCAATAAAGTAATTGCTTTTTTACTTTAACAGACTACTTGAGTGAGAGAAAGTCTTGTAGCTTTAAGTATGTCAGGCTTTTTGAGGCATGAACATATTTGTCTTGATATGAGCAGCTTCTTGACTTTTCTCTTTAGCACGTGCAGATTTTAAAGTCTGCTGGTGGAATGATTCGAGCCAGTGGAAACAAGTCTTCCAATTCAGGAGAACTGATGTCTGCTGGTGCGAGCAGTTTAACTTGTAGCATGTCTGTCGGTGGTGAGTCTTAAGGATGTTCTGATCTTTATCACTGAAGGCTTTTGACATAACTGCAAGTCTTCCGGTGCTAAGTGCAACTGAAGTGCTGGTCTGTTTAAATCATCATGTAGGAAGGTAGGGCTTGATCAGGTCGCACCTAATCTAAGACCTATGTGATGTCATACGGGTTGCCAAGCTAACCGGTACGCAGACCTTTTAGCCACTCGTGATGACTTACTTGTAATGGGGGCAAACAAATCAACATATATAGAATATGTAAGGTGATAACTAAATTATCAAGAAGCATATTTCAACAATCTCCTCCTATTTGCTTGGAACCATTACAAAATGACATATACAAAGCACTAAAGCATTTATCAAGCATAGTAATAACATGTTCACAATGAATGATCATTTTATCTCAAGACATGTCCTATGCTGATAATTACATAAGCGATGGCTTTGGTATAGTCTACTATTGCTATTACAGATTCGATAAATCAAAGTACTGAACAGGTAATGCAATAGTAAAAACAATTTAGATCACTTAGAATTTTTGAAATAGGTTTGGACAGGATCTAAAAGGTTTTGGTTGTCTTGCTTGCATATAAATTTTTATAGACTGAAAGCTTGTTTTGGCAAGTAAGAGTAGCAAGTCCTTAAGTAAATGTATGTTTTTGAAGGAGTTCAATAAGGATTGCTTTGTAATACCAATTTTTTGAAAAATCAAATTTTGAAATCTTTTTATTTCTGTTGAAAGTAAAGGATCTCTGTGAAAAGTAAGACATAACAGAGTTTTTGTTTTGAACAAGGTTTTCAACAGAAGTGCCACAAAGGCTGAGCATGATTCACTAAGAATCAACTAGGGTGAAATGTCACATTTGTTGGTGTATGTGTTCATTTGGAATTTAGTTAAGTCAACTCTCCTCCTTATGATAGGAATATTATCACTCTTTTTACACTCTCCTCCTTAGGTTATATGTATATATTTATATAACTCTCCTCCATAATGGTTGCAAGCAATAAGAATTAATTTGAAGGACAGTTGCATGCCGAAAAATAAGAGAAGATATCAGAAGAGATGCAGTATAATAGAGTAGATGACAAAAGAGGAAGACACTAAATAACGGAAGAAAGTACTAACAAGTTCTAAAAAGTACATACTAATTTGAATCTCCAAAACTACCTGTGCTAGAATCAAGAGAATAGTTTCTATCCTGATCTAAAAAACTTCTATTGCCGAACAATTCTCGAGTGATAATCAATTCTCCAGTGATTGGAAGGCGTTCGTCCTCGTGAATCGCGGAACGAATGGTGTGGTAGGAGCATAGGAAATAGCTGATAATCCTAGCGTATTTCAAAATACCAGACCCATTCACTCGTCTTCGCTGAAAAGAACGACATATGAGAGAGAAGACTACTTCAGACCAGTTGATGATGTGAGAATCAAGAATAGCAATGGTGAAGTTTCGAAGTCTTCTGGTGTCACTTCCTGAGCCTGGTTCATGAAATAGAAGGCATTGGCTCAGAATCACACCAACACAGTACATATCCAAGGGGTAGTTGAAAATATCCCATGTACTGTAGTCATCTCGAGAATGGTAGCCAGTACGGTGTAGCCATGATTCGTTGAGAACAGAATCATTAATGGAGTCAGGGCTAGCAGAGGGAAGGTTGAAGACTCTTGATAGGCTGTCGACATTAAGGACGAGATCAGTACCTCGAATGCGACCATGGAGGCTTTTACCATCTCTTGTCAGATGCATCCTTGAGTAGAATTCGTTGACCAGTCGAAGACTGTAGAATTCTTCGCGAAAAGAAAGGATGGAGACGAGTCAAGAACTGTGGAAAAGATTTATAATCTTTGCTCCAACAGTATTGTCAAGGAGAAATTGTTCTCCTTGAATCGTTCGACTAAGAATGTAGGATTCACGGCCTACTTTGGTGACGAATGAGGATTCAGCGAGAGCGATTGGGCTAGAGATGTTGTTGGAAGAAGAAGCGGCCATGAAGAATTTCTCAGGAAAAAGAAATGTGCACTGATAATAATCGTATAGATTGATTTGGGTAATGATGGAGATTAATCAAAAAATAGTAGCGCATATATATATTCAGTACTTTCTGAGAACGAGCGGGAGGAACACACTTTTCAAGAATCGTTGTTTGAGTGTCCATAATAGAGCTGTAACAGACTGAAATGAGAACCTGTGAAGTAATCATTTCGAAGCTCAATTGTGAGTGGACGTTTGTATTGGAGAGGCGGCGATTCATGATTGCGATAATTAAGTCTTCTAGGGAATATGTATTTGGACAGTTTAGAGACTTAAATCGAGGATTTCAAAACCGAGAAAGATTTTAATTGAGGGCTTAGGGTATTGAAGTGAAGTTGTGTCGATATCGATGAGCAAAAATAATGAGATGAATTTCGTAAAAATATATTTAGGAAATATGATGAGTTTTTTTAAATATTCCGGATATCCTAGTAGATAATTTACGGGGCATTCTGAATCATCTACACAATCATCAGCAATCTCCCAAATCTATAGAATTTTGGAATAGAAATTATTTCGAAAAATATTTTAAAAGAATCATTTCAAGAAAATGTTTTGCAAAACAGTTGAGATTTTTGTGTTCTTTGTTTACTAGAAGAAACTTTTGGAGCTTTCTGAGTCATCCACACAGTCTTCAGCAATCTTCCAATTCTTCTAGTCATTCCAGAACAAAGTTGTTTTGAAATCATTTTAGAAAGATTTTAGAAATATTATTTGAAAAACAATCAATCATTCCTAAACTTTTTTATGTCAAAGATATCTTTACACAATGTTGATCAGCAGTAAGAGGTCTGAAACTAATTTTGATTATTAGTTCCAGTAAAGTGTGAAGAGTGCTGATACAAGAGTGTGAACGACAGAGATGGAGGTCTGCAGTTCAAGAAATTGTGAACGACAGAGGTGAAAGTCTGCAGTTCAGGTTTCGACCAGCAGACATTGAGGTCTACCGGTGCAAACTGATAACTTTTAAGGAAGTATGCAGCATTAATGAAAGTCTGATTATACCAATTAAAGGTTATGCGAGGTTATCAGTCTTTTGAACACACGAAAGACAATAGCTATTGAATAGCTTCTATATAATTTGAATATTGTGTTCAAGAAGGTTGGAAGTTTACTGATATTTGAGAGCTGAAGGATACCAATCAATTGTTGAGGGATATCAATTGATTGTATGAAAGATATCAATTGTTTGGATGATATCATTCATTGAAGGATAGGTGATCAGTAAACTAAAGATTGGGGTATGTCGTTGTTTAGTGAATGAATGATAAGAGAGTCGGCATATATGAGGGTCTGCTGATGAAAGAGGTCAGCATGAGCAAAGTCTGCTAAGATAGAATGAATGGATAAGTTTTGCAGACAAGAAGGTTTGTTGTATAAGGATGGAACAACAGACATTGAGGTCTGCCGATACCAATTGAATGAAGAATATTACAGCAAGCTTTTCCTTTGGAATGCCTTGGCTTCTGGAAGGATGGACCATAAGCTTCATCGGCAAAGAGAACGAAACAAAAGTGGAGGGAGGGCAAAATGTTTCTAATTAAATTGAAGCAACAATAGCAGTAACAGAGGTATCGGTACTTGAATGATACAATATTCTGCAGCTGGCTCCTCCTCATTGGTTTAGTATAAGCGCTTCGATCCCTTTTAGAGAGAGAATAGGGTCTGTAGATGATAGGGGAAGAATGAAGAGTACTAGCAGATTTCCTTTATGCCTTAGTAGCTGTTAGGAGGTTAAGTTGCTTCATCGGCAAAGATTAACTGATGACCATGCTACTTTATAATAGAATCTCAATTGAATGATAAGAGCATTTAGAAGCAAAAACGAAAGACGACAACCTATCAAGTTAGAGAACTTGGATCATAGAGAAGCAAGTAACTCGTACTTAGTTTGGCTGAAGGTTCTGAAGGAGAATGACTTTTGCTTCGAGGTCACCAGCTAAGATGATGACTAACCTTTTAAGGGAAAGGAAGTCATCTTTGTTCAAGACACGAAAGAGTTAAGGGTTCATTGAACAGAGGAAGCAGTAGATAAGAGAAAGTATATGAAGAGACTGCTTGTTCCTCGAAAGGGCGTTGTTTCAGCGGTAGAGATAAGGTCTACCGTTGAAACTAGAGAGACCTACAATTATGGATGGGAATTAAGATTCATCAGAACAACATGGGTTGAGATGAGATCTATAATTCCTGATGAAGTAGTTGCAAGGTATGCAGTTCCTTCTAAGAAATCCAAAACTAAAATTATCAATATTCCAACTTTATTTCTTCAGAAATCAATTGTTGAATAGAAATGAGCAAGGATTGGTTTGCTTTTGGGTTAACAGCAGAGTTATATTTGCTGTATGAATTCGGAACAACATATTATAAAAAGTACAAATACCAAAATCACAAGCAAATATAAGATTTCATGCTATCAAAGAATGTTCATACAAAAGCAGATAGACATGCATAAAGTAGAGATGCTTTGAACAGGTTCTCATTTAGATCAAAATAAATAAGAGTACAAGGAGGATCTAAAGATTACAAAGTTCATTACAACTTCCGGTGACTTAACTACTCCTTTTTAAACAACTAATCTAAACACCTGATACACTTCTAAAGATAAGGATGTTACAAGGAGATGTCTATGAAGACCATGGACCCAGATTCAGCTAACCGGTTGGCAAACAGAATATAGGTCCTAGATCAAGGGATTTAGATTACCCAAGGAGGGAGCGGGGTACAACATTTTCTCCTCTATAGCAACCTCTCTACCAAGCGTAGGCTTGATTTTCTCTATCTCAGACATCCTGCATAAACATCTTCTAGAAATTTCTAGATATCAGTTTCAATGCAGGCGCTCATCCTCGAGAGTTTGAGAGGAAAAACCGAGGAGAGACACATTTGGCTCGCTGAAGATAGGAAGATCTTCTACACGAGAGGGAGCAACAAATGTGTGCTAAGATAGTGGGAAGCGGGAGAAATATTCTAAATGGTTGTTAAGGAAAGTCTTCACGCGAGAGAAATTCTTGAAACAAACCAAACAACTTTCGAAGGATCAGAAGGGTGATTCCAAGTTGTTGAGAAGAAGCCTTGTTCTAGTGCTAAGAATTCTCCTAAGTAACATTTTAGAACAAGGGAATTTTGTATCAGTGTCTATCATAGTGTTTAAGGTAGTTTGTGAGTGATAGAGAAAAAGAAAGGAATATCTCTATAAATACTCGCTGAGGCAAGACAATGGACCGACTCATTTAAGAGTGAAAAGTCTTTTTCAACCACTCTTATTAAAGTTATTTGGGGAAGAGTGAGAGTTGGTATAAATTTCTAGATATCCAGTAAAGTTATTTCTTTGGAAAGCTAAAAAGATTTTGAAAAGAAGGTTCAGCTTTTTAGAAAAGATAAAATGTCTTTAAGAGGATAAAACATTTTTAGTGGGATTTGACAATACGCTGTAAGAGTGTTTCTGAAGCACACCCCACACTTCAAAGTCATTTTTATCTTTACCGAGATTCTATGAAATATGTCTTTAGCTTTTAAGAAATAGTCAATTTCTAAAGCTTTACCTCAACCTTTGTAGAAATTGCAAAAGTACCCATGTAGTTTGCACATTGTCTCTACTAAGGTGAAAACTTCTATAAGTCAAGACATAAAATCGAGCTTATGAAGCACTCTGAGCAATAGGGAGAGTACTTCAAAGAAAATGAGGATCAAACTGCATTTTAGTAATTCACGTATCATACTTTAATGGAAATGGAAAAAGAAGCAAAGTATGACAAGAGAAATCACTCAAGCTATATATATTGCTTTAGAAAAGAATAGATAGATAAGGAGAAATATAGCA
>JABEVN020000204.1:0-52480 GCA_013146195.2 Codonopsis lanceolata | reverse complement strand
AATGTATATGTGATAATATTACTAGTGGTAATTACTAGTGGTGCGTTAAATTTGTATATTTATATAGATATGTGTAACGTTATAAATATGGTTATTCATTATATACGATTTCTTTATGCGAGTAGGATACGTTTCGAATCGCCGCAGTTGATACTTGGTGGTTATGAGGCAGAGTTAGGACTTTTACGGGCCGGGTGTGCCGTTTATCGACTAATAGAGTGTCGTTACCACGAGGGTATTTCGTGTGTTTTGGACGAATCTGATTTTGGACTAAGGTAATGAAAGACTTTCTGAGTTTTGGCGATTGTAGTACTAGAGTGAATGTTACCTCTTTTTCTTTGGAGTTACCACGGAAGTATTGTTAGGCGAGTATAGTGAATATCGAACCTTGTTATTTGTTAGAAACACCATTGTCTATAAAATTATCACGAGGGAAGTTTATGCGCATCTTCTCGGTTTTGTGTTATAAACATGTATGAATAGTTTAGAAATCGCATGTACTATAATAGCTGTTTGATTAACCGATAATAGGTTATAGGTTATATGAGTTATACGAATTGTATGAGTTACATGAAGTATAAGAATTTAAGTATATTGATATTGTTAATTGTATATCACATTTACATGATATATGTGTATACTTGTAGCATTGCTAACGATAGGAATCTTATCATTCGCTTGAGGATTAAATTATGGGTAAAATATACACGTTTTATGTAGAGTATAAAATGACTAGCATTAACACATGTATTGTATTTGTGATGGGAATTAATATATGACTTTTATGTATGAACATGCTTATATGCATTAGTAAGCAATGTAAGAGTATTACATGATAAAATCTTGATTATTATTGCCTTATGAATATACCATGATTACACTGTTGCATGATTATGTGAGACCGTAGTAAAGGATGCTTAAGATTTTCTCATAGCCCTTCAGATCCTTGTAAACGAAAGTTTTTGAAATCCAATTTAGCCTGCACCCTAAATTGGTGATCAAAAGAGGTTCGTTGGTGGACTAGGATTGGTAGTAAGTAGGTTAGAAATTGACTAAACCTCTTACCGTAAGAAAAAAAGAAATTAAATGGAATAAATTTTCACATGATGCTATTATGTGCTCTTATGTGCATTGTCTATGATTTGGAAGTTATAGTATGACTTGCATGATCCTCGAATGTTAACTTACTTGTTTTAGAAGTGTGTTGGAACACTCTTCCTTAAGTTGTGAATTGCTCTATCGGCCATCTTTACCTCTCATGATTTAGAATTCTTGTATTTATATTTCATGTTGTAGTTCAAGCAAATAGTTTGGAGACTTATGTTTATAAAGTCCTTGAATACGCCCGATGATATATTTGGAATTCACATGCTTAATTAATTAGTCATGGAATTTGTGAGTGCTATGCGACTCAAGTATGAGTCAAGATATTTTCGACCTAAAGTGCTTGGTATTATGGTTATTGAAAATTTTTGAACTTGTGAATGTGGGATTTTTGGTAACTTTATTTTTGCCTACTTGGTTGGTTTTTTAAGATAGTCGACTCGGAGTCTGAGTCTAGGTTTATGGTTTGAGTGGGGATAAGGAGTATGAGTTCGCGATGAACCAAGATGGGATTTTGACTTTCAAGGGTAGAGTTTGTGTTCCTTCGCTGAGGATGTGAAGCGACTTGTGTTGGATGAAGCTCACAAGGCTAAGTATACTATCCATCCGTGAGTACAAAATGTATAGAGATTTGAAGAAACAATTTTGGTGGAGTGGCATGAAGCGACAAATAGCGGATTATGTGTCGAGGTGTCTCACTTGTCGCCAGTGAAGGCGAACACCAAAGACCGCGGGTTGTTGCACCAGCCGTTGGATATTCCCGAGTGGAAATGGGAGCATGTGATGATGGATTTTGTTTCGGGTTTCCGCACTCAGAGGTTTTGATGCCGTTTGGGTTGTTGTTGATCGGCTCACGAAGTCGGCTCATTTTATTCCAATTGCTATGACTTATTCTTTGAGTCAGTTAGCGGCATTGTATGTGCAGGAGATTATTAGATTGCACGGGGTTCCAGTTAGTATTGTTTCAGACCGGGATCCGAGATTTACATCGAGGTTTTGGCAGGCTTTGCAAGAAGCTATGGGGACCAAGTTGAATTTTAGCACAACTTTTCACCCTCAGTCAGACGGACAGTCCGAGAGAACAATTCAAATACTTGAGGATATGTTGCGGGCTTGTACGATTGATTTTAAAGGGAGTTGGGATACACACCTTCCTTTGGCGGAGTTTGCGTACAACAATAGTTACCAATCGAGCATCGAGATGGCACCGTATGAGGCTCTTTATGGGAGGAAGTGTAGATCTCCTATTTGTTGGGATGAGGTTGCAGAAGCAAAATTATGGGGTTCAGAGATTGTTCAGCAGTCAGTTGAGAGTGTGAAATTAATTCGGGATAGATTGCTCACCGCTCAAAGTCGACAGAAAAGTTATGCGGATAATAGAAGGAGAGATTTGGAATTTCAGGTTGGAGACTTTGTGTTTCTTAAGGTATCGCCTAGAAGGGGTACCACGAGATTTGGAAAGAAAGGGAAATTATCACCGAGGTTCGTTGGACCTTTTGAGGTTCTGGAGCGAGTTGGGAGTTTGGCTTACAGGGTGGCTTTACCGCCGTCTTTATCGGAGATTCATAATGTGTTTCATGTGTCTATGCTTCGGAAATATCTTAAGGATGATTCCCATGTTCTTGAGCATGAAGAGTTTACTTTTCAGCCGGACTTGTCTTATGTTGAGCAGCCGGTGAAGATACTTGACACCAAAGAGCAAGTTTTGAGGAGCAAGAAAATTCCATTGGTGAAAGTTCTTTGGAAGAATCATGAGATCGAGGAAGCGACTTGGGAGACCGAGTTGGAGATGCGAGAGAAGTATCCTCATTTGTTTGATGACCACGGTAAGAATTTAGGGGCTAAATTCCTTAAAGTAGGGGAGAATGTAAAACCCTAGAATGTTGCTTGCTTGTGTTATGCATGGATTCATACACTTATAATCATCATAAATATGTTCATTTAGCTCACTCATATGTTTGGAGTCAATAGCATATTCGTTGACGTCGTTTGAGATGCACGTATGCATTTTTCTTTCGCGAGATGCTTTGAATCTCGGGTTTGTGATTTATGTTGTTATCACATGAATAATTGTTAGAAGGCATTCATAATATCATTTACATGCCTTGGATGTTGGTTGGATGCTAATTGCATTGTCGGTTCGGTTGCTAGTTTGATTCTAGCGTTAACCCTTCTTCGTTTGACTTTTTCGGTTGTCGTTCGGGAGAGTTTTGCCTGAGTTCTTGGCCTTGTTTGATTGAGGTTAGAGGCTTGATTGTTTTGATTATGATTTGGAGGTCATAAAGGTTGAATTGTAGACCGTTTTTGGCTTGGAAGGACTCGAGAATGCATGCGGGAGAGTCCGGGACCGAGCGAAGAAGCAACAAACCTTGGAATGCTGGATGCAGCTATGATGCGGCCGCATCATATGGATGCCATGCGACCGCAAGGGGTCCTGGGCAGATTACGGGAATTTTCAATCCTTTTTCGCACTGTCTGAATTTTTACCCCCCTAAACCCAATTTAAACCTAACCTAAACCCTTCTACTTAGCCTAAACTTGTCTTAAACACTTATTAGAGGTTTTAGGGGTTGATTAGTGGATTAATTAGGAGAGTTAATCCCCCCTATTTAAATCAAAACCAACGCACTCAACTAGTCGGCCAAACAGATGCGACTTCTTCAGCTTTGCGTTTCTTCTGTGAGCACTCAACAGAGAGCTTGAGAAGGCGATTATAGGGTTCTTGAAGGGCTTAATCTTAGAAGCCATTGCTAGGATCTTCTTCCCCCATTCTACCCGTGAGATTGAAGAGAGAAGGTTGAGGAGACAACCTCATCTCTTGGAGTTCGGTTTGACAGTTTGTGAGGGCTGAAATTGGGTAAGTTTCTACCTCTCTTCCTTTTTCTTTTAGGCTCCATTGACCCTAGGGAAACAATCAATTGCTATGTGAGCTCAATGGATGCCATTGTTAGGGTTTGTAGAAATGCCATGAACCCTAGGTTTTCAATTTTGATAGAACTTGGTTGAACCTATGTGAGACCTTGATTTACATGAAATTCATGTGTTAAATGGTTTATTAAACTTTGTTATATGATTTGTTCATGGGTATTGAACTTGATTTGGTTGAGATGCTTGGAAGGGGATTTTGCCCTAATTGTGTTTTGGCTTGTTAAACATGATTGTAAGCCTAATTATTATGTTTTACATGTTTAGTAGAGTATATTAAACCATGTTGTATGATTTAATCATGATTTGGAAAATATGATTGGTAAGAGGACTTGAATGAATTTATGCACAAAATGGCAAATTGTTCTATGTTACATTGTTAAATAATTTGTGGGGTTTATGCGAGTTCATTGAACTTGGGATTATGGATATTGGCGATAGTTATGAACATAGGGTGGATATTGAAGCCCATGCTTCTATTCCCTAAATTTTCGGGAAGTTTAGATTGGACTCAACGGAGTCAACCTTTGGGTTAGTATGAATCCTAGGAACTATAATCTTAAGTCCTACGGAATTTTGGGTAGAAATCATGGAGGTCGAGCCTCCAAGAAGTTTTGAAGTGTATGAAGGACACTTGATTAAGAGAGCTTATATGATTCTCTTTGTGATATTTATGCTAGTTGTGGATGAAATGCATGACTAGTTTGATGGTAGAGGTTATACCTACTTGTTTTGAGCATATGAGTATATATTACTTGTGCTTGGGTTTTGAGTCCAGTGAGTCGGCCTCGATGAGTCTTTGGTGGGACGATACATCGTCTTCACGAATTGTGAGATTCGTGATCGCGATGGATCGTCGTGCCGGGTTTGCACACACCCCTCCATCGATGGCCACGGTGGGGAAGTAGTTTATCTCAATTGTAGTAATACACATGACTTTGATAACTATGGAACTCGAGCGGAGACTGTCTCGGGGATGTCGATATCTACGAGAGGGATATCGAGGGCACATAAAGGTTTTGCACGTGTTTTTGCAGGAGCGACACGCGCGGAAGAATTGGTAATGGTATCATATCCCTTTTATATGAATTGTCTCACAAGTACTTATGTGAATAATGTGCTTTGTGATTTGGATATGATATGATGGTTGTATTGGTTTCATAAATGTTATACTTTATAGATAACATGTTGTTTAAGGTTGTTAAGCATAAATGCTATCACATGAACATTATTTGAATGTTGTATTATGCCAAAAGCATGAGTTATTATTGTTAAGCTTATATGCTTGACATAAATATTATGGGAATGCTATGTTATACTAATAACATGAATTATTATTGTTAAGCCTATATGCCTTGACATGTAAATTATTGGAATGCTATGTTATACTGATAACATGAATTATTATTGTTAAGCTTATATGCCTTGACATGTAAATTATTGGAATGCTATGTTATACCAATAACATGAATTATGATCGTTAAGCATAAAATGCCTTGACATGGATTTTAGTGAGATGTTATACTACAATGATAACATGTTTTATTAATGTTGAGCATGTATGCCATAACATGATTCTTTTATAAAAGGTTATTATGTAAAGATAGCATGATGTAAATTATTATTGAGCATTATGCCATGATAGGAAGTTATGGTTAGTAACTTACTAAGTCTTTGTGACTTACTTTTATTTGTTGGTTGTTTTCCCTAGATCCGAGCCGTGCGTGCGGATCCAAGTAAACCAAGAAGGTTGCGTTGACGAAGTATTCTTTTGGGCAAGGTTGCTACTTAGATAGTTTATTTTGCTTTTGGTGAGGTCGTTGGGAAAGATGAAGTTATGTAAACTTCATGTTGGGTAGCAAACCTAAATGTGAATTGTGATATTTATAATTATGTTGTTTAGCCTATTCTTTTGGTAGCCGACTGGTAGTAGTCGTGCTTGGTGTATATTTATGGTTATATCTCCATATGTTTTCTTGATGTTGGTACTTATGTCGTTGTTAGCCGACTGGTGTTAGTCGTGCTTGGTTAATTGGTGATTATGTTTTAGCATGTTACATTGCTAGTTAAATATTATGTTTGTTCTCCGGCATGTTTTTAGCCGTTGAGTTGTTAGACTAGAGTCTTAGACTTAGTGTAATGTTGGGTTCCGACCGTACCTTCGCCGATGACTTGGTATATTATGCTATATATTTGAATTGCATGACAGGGAGATTAGTCCTACGTGCCCAATGTTGCGGCACGTGCATCGAATTTTTGGACCGAGAGATTAATTATCTCTTTGGTTGTTTTTAGTTTGAGCTTGTTAGCTCTTGCTTTCATTTATTTGTCTCGCCCGCATGTGTTTTGAGTTGTTGGCGTATCGCCGACCTTGGGATTTTGCTCTTGGGATCCTCTGGTCTTGGGATACCATAGAGAAGCCGTGCAAATCATTTGTTGCGGTGATCGTGATTCAAACATGACTCTATTGAAGATTGATCCTTTCAATATTCGGGTATGTATCCTAAATCTAATTTATATTAATTCGCATGGATCTTGGAAGGGTTTTGAAATTAAGTTTTGTTATTCCGCCTTGTTAATTTCGATTAAAACCAACATTCAAAACAACCCTTAAAGCTTTTAAAAGGTTATTCACCCCCCTCTAGCCTCATTTCGTTACCTTCTGTACTTACATACCCTGATGTTGATTTTGAATTTATTTAAACCATGATAAACTGACTTTTCAAAAGGTCCAAAATATAGGGGGTCAATATGTTAAATTAAAAAGAAGTTCATCTTCAACCTTCTTTCATCTCTCTTGTGCAGTGAAACATGAATTTCAAACTCAATCTAATTATTAGAAACCAAACCCTAATTCATAAAAAAAATATTAGAAATAAAATCTCACCAAGTTAACCCATTTTTTGCCGTTACGCAAGAGATTTAATGGAAGCACTAGATCCGCTTTTTGTATTCTCGATAAGGAAAATCAAATAGAAAAGAGCACCGACCCTTCCGAACAACAGGAATAGGAGTGTCTGACCCCGATATGACTATTCCAGAAGGGGTCAGGAACTTACTTCTCTCTTGAAATTTCGTCAATATTCACTTAATTTATGCCTTAAAGGTAGAAGTTAGAGGATCTCTATCATCCATTCTTCCTCGACACAATTCTTGTTCTACTGCGTACACTGACCTAGCTTAAGAAGCCACTCAATCGCTACCGGAAGTAGCACCGTGAAGGTAGCCTATCCTATCCCAATTTGCATTTCCCTTTTTCCCTTTATGATCTCTTGGCATGCACCTCTTCTTTATGTTCTAAATGGATTCTTTGTTTTCTTGGGTGATAAGATTTATTTCAAGCCTCAAGGAAGAACTCTAGTACAAAAGCCTTTTTTGATGATCCGCCCCTGTCAACTACAGACCTGAAGTAGGACCTAAACAATGAACTCTTCTATTTGCCAAGAAAGAATCAAACCTTTATGAAGACGAGCATACAAAGTGACTTGAAGCACGCCTTAACTTCACGTCTTCTGACTGTGCTGGGGCATGAAGCCTAAGACCATTGCCAACACTTGCACGCTTACTATATAGGTAGTTTTGGTGCTATTAGCAGTTTTCTTTGTCTTTCTTGGGACCTCTTTGATGAGCCCAAGATTTTCACGAATTTTCCCACGAATTTCCTTCTATTTTGCGCTATTTTGAGTTAATTTTGCCTTGGAAATATTAATTTTTGTGTATTTGTGCTTAAATGTAGGCTTTCAAGGTTTAATCGAGCATTCATGGTAATTAGCACAAAGTTCGAGGCAATTCCGGACTTTAAAGTTGAGTTGCATGTCATTCGGTTAAAGTTCGTTAAGTCTATTAAGAGTCCAAGGCAAGGAAGAGCTAACGGAAGATAACGGAGGAGTAACTGCGCTAAAAAGGACTTAAATGATACGCCTGTATGGGGGAGGATGGCGGCGCTCGTTCTGAAGAATCCAGGGGCACCGAAGTATGTTCTAAATGCTCAGGGGAGGCCGACGCCAATCCAGAAACTTGCTCACCTTTTGCATTGTCGGCCCAACAGAGTGCCACGTCACCGTCTGGCCCCCGCCTTATTCCCAAGCGCTGACCCGCGTCCCTGTTCCGGATCCAGGAGCTGCCCGGCTCAATCTAGCCCACCTGCCCGCCATTTTCACCCGTTTTATCTAACTGCCTCGCCCATTTCACTCCCTGGATGACCCGCGTGCTCACCAATGGGCTGCCCACCTCCTGGCCGTGACCCATCAGCCTTTCCTTCCCCTTTTTGCCCCCAAAACACTTATGTCCTTCACTTTATGCCCCTGCCTTCTTGTGCACTCTTGTTTCCTCTTGTTTCCCTTCATATTAATCGTCCCAACTGCCTCCATTTCGACTAAGCCCCCATTTTCGGGACATTGCTCACAAAATGGGGCACCAGCCCCATTTTCCACCATTTTCTCACCAAATATTATAAGATTGATCACCTTTGAAGGTTGAGAACTTCAAATCAAGGGCCAATGATGCATTTGTAAGAGATTTATGTTCTTTTGTTCAGATACACCATTTTGTTGAGGAGTCCCGACAGTAGAGAAGTTATGGCCGATCCCGTGGTCATCACAATATCTTTCAACACCGTTGTTTTTGAATTCAATGTCGTTGTCTGATCTGATGTCACTTATGTCTTCAAGGTTTTAAGTCTAAAGTCTTCTTAATAGAGCGGTGACTAGATCATATGTCTCATCCTTTGAAGTCATTGTTTCGATCCAGGTGAATCGAGAGTAGTCATCAACTACTACAAGTGTATACTTGTCTCCTGAGATACTGATGGTAGTGATTGGTCCAAAGAGATCCATGTGCAGAAGTTGAAGAGGTCTGGAAGTTGACATGACAGATTCGCTTTTGAAGGAAGACTTAGAGAGTTTTCCTAGTTGACAAGCTTTGCAACTTCTGTCGTGGTCGGCAGAAACCGTAAGTAGACCTTTGACAAGCCCATCTTTGGAGAGCTTGGAGAGGTACTTGAAGTTGAGGTGACTAAGATGCTTGTGCCAAAACCAACTATTGTCACGAATGTTGTTAGCAACTAGGCAAAGGCTGGAGGATCTCCCTAGAAGGTTCAAGTCCACGACATAGACGTTTCCTTGTCTATTGTTGGTTAGCAGAGTAGAGCAGGATTCACGATCTTTGATGAGACATTGGTTGGAGGAGAATTGGCAGATAAGACCCTTGTCGTAAAATTGGGATATGCTCAGAAGATTATGCTTTAAGCCATTCACTAGAGAAAGTTTACTGATTAAGAGACTTCCTCTAGTGATTGAGCCATACCCAATCATTTTTCCACTTACATTGTCGCCAAAAATCACCATAGAACCTTTAGCTTCAGCTATATCTGAGAGTAGACTTTTGTTCCCTATCATGTGCCTTGAACATCCACTGTCGAGGTACCAGATGTCCTTATCTTCTGAATCTATAGCCATGAAGCAGACCTGAAAAAGTCAAAGGAACACCGTCCCCTTTATTTTCTTTTGGGTCCTGAGGATTAGCAAACTTTTGGGACCCATACCTGCCTAACCTTGAGAGAACTAGGTCTCTCATATTTTGGTGTGAACCTTAGCAGGCATTATGGGGCCAGATGGCCTAAACAATTGCAAGAATGACATAGATGAAAATTCCATGGAGAATTGTGATCAGCTTTTGCTGTAGTGTGCTTGTAACTTTCGTTCTTTCTTTCCTACTGCACTCTTGGGTTTAGCGTGCTTGTTGACAGTAGGGTTAAGAAGTTTCTTGTGAATGTTCCTTGATTTATTTCCAGCAGACTCAGCCTTGGCTGGTCTAGTGTTAACAGATTTAAGAGGATTCAATAGAATTCCTTTAAGTTTATTATCAACTAGTTTGGGAGCCTTGGCCATTTCATAGACAAACTTGATAGGTACTAGCAGAGATTTCGTTGGTTTATCGCCAGCAGACTTTGCCTTAGCAGAGCTGCTATCGGTAGACTTTGATTTCTCTGTCGTTCCTTTTACAAGCTTCTCATTAGAAGCAGCCTCTTTGGCTTTCCCTTTGTGAGCCTTGGGGTAAACATATGGTACACTAGTATAGCCAAGCCCATTTTTACTCTTGTTGCCGAAGGTCAGTTTGGAGAAGGAAATATCATCAGTAGTCTCGGAGGTTTCATCTTTCTCTGTGGCAGAAGAGCATGCAAGGCTGGGCTCATCATTATAACCTAAGCCTGATTTATCTCCACTTGGCTTTTGGCTAGAGAGGATTCCTTCAAAGGTTTCCTTTGAGCTGTTCCAGTAGTCAATTGTCTTTTGCAAGACAATTTTCTCCAAGTCTAGCCCTTTGATGTGCTCAACTAAGCAATCAACTTTGTCACAAAGGAATTTGTTTTCTCATTTTAGCTTGATATGTGACGACCCGACCCGAGTCCCAATACGAGACCCCGAGGTCGTGCCGTAAAAAACACACAAGATGGCAAATAACGGGTAAGGCCATAACGGCGGTACGCCAAAAACTTTAATACATGCGGAAGTGTAATATAATTAAACGGTGGCGCCCGAGCTAACAAGCTCAAACTATGACAACCTTAGAGATAATGAATCTCTTGGTCCAAAAATAAAATCATGTGATAACAATTTATAGCAGTTATATACCAAGTCATCGGCGACGTTACGGCCGGAACCCAACATTAAACTAAGTCTACAACTCTAGTCTAACATGCTTAATGGCTAAAAACATACCGGATAACAAACATAATAAACTAACCAATACATGGTTAAAACAACTAAAACATGATCATCATAAATACACAAGGCACGACTAACACATGTCGGCTCTCAAAAGATTAAGTACTAATTAACATAAGTACTAATAATCAAACACACAAAGTCTTGCTACCCCACATAAAGTTTATATAACTTTATGTTCCCATCGTCCTTGCCAAAAGAAAAGATACTAAAATTACAAGGTAGCAACCTCGTCAAAAGCTTCTCCAACGCAAATCGATACTCACTTCGAACCGCTCGCTCGGCTCGGATCTAGGGAAAACAATCAAAACAAATAGGAGTAAGTCATAAAGACTTAGCAAGTTACTAACATAACTTCCTGTCATGGCATCATGCTCAACAATAATAATTCATGCTATTGGCATAATATACATTTCATAAATAATCATGTTAAGATATCCATACTTAACAATTTTGAGTATCATGTTATCAACAAGTATAACATTTCATTAATTCGTTCAACCATCATTCCATATCATATCATATTCACGTAGCACATTATTCACATATAAGCACTCGTGAGTCAATTCATATAAGAAGGGATATGATACCGTTACCCTTTTTCCGCCGTGTCGCTCCTGCAAAAACACGTGCAAAACCTTTATGTGTCCTCGATATCCCTTTCGTGGATATCGACGTCCCCGAGACATTTCCCCGCTCGAGTTCTGATAGTTATCAAAGTCATGTTTCCATACTACAACTGAGATCAACTACTTCCCTACCGTGGCCATCGATAGAGGGTGTGTGCAACCCGGCGCGGCGATCTATCAAAATCACGAATCTCACAATTCGTGAAGATGATACATCGTCTCGCCCAAAGACTCAACAAATCGACTCCAGCTGGACTCAAACTTCAAGCACACGTAATACATTATCATATACTCAAATAAGTAGGCATGTACTCTACAATCATCTAGTCATGCTTTTACTTCACAACTAGCACATAATCACATTAGAGATAAAAATCAAGGCTCGAATCATCAAATGTTCTTCATACACTTTAAAATGCTTGGAGGCTTAACCGCCATTAATACTACCCCAAAATTCGTAGGACTTAGGCATATTACTCCTTAATGTCATACTAACCCAATGGTCAACTCCGTTGAGTCATAATCAATCTTTCAAAAATTAGGGTATAGAAGCCGTTGGCCTCAATACTCTCCTATGTCCATACTAGCATGAATCAATAGGTTACTAAGGTCATTAAACCATAAGACCCCAAATCAAACATTTAAGTAGGCAACATAGAATCACGGTCACAAGTTAGGCATATATACTCATTCACAAGTCATCAAACATGCTTCCAACACTTAAACAAACAAGATAGAATGATTTATCATATATCTCTACCCTTGAATATCATCATAAACATACTTTAAAATCTGTTTACTAAGGTTATTAAACCCATAAAACTCCACTCAAACAATTAACTAGTCAACATAGAATAGAAGTCACAAACAAGGCATATATATTCATTCTTTCTATTTCATCAAATATGAGTCTAACCATTTCATCAAATATGCTGCCAACACTTAAACAAACAAGATAACATAATTCATCATATATCTCTACACATGAATATCATCATAATCATACTTTACAACATGTTCATCCAACCAAAATTTCATCATCTAGCATATAGTGAAACATGACATCTCTACAAGCCTAACCATTTCATCAAACATGCTCCCAACACTTAAACAACAAGATAGGGTGGCTTATCATACATTACCACACATAAATAACATCATAATCATTGTTTATAATCTTTTCATAATCTGATCATACAACCAAAAATGCAACATTTAGCATATACGAGAACATAACATCTCTACAAGCCTAACCATTTCATCAAACATGCTCCCAACACTTAAACAACAAGGTAGAATGATTTATCATACATTACTACACATAAACGACATCATAATAAGGGTTTATAATCTGTTCATACAACCGAAAATGCAACATTTAGCATATATGAGAGCATAGCATCTCTACAAGCCTAACCATTTCATCAAACATGCTCCCAACACTTAAACAACAAGGTAGAATGATTTATCATACATTAACACACATAAATGACATCATAATAATGGTTTATAATATGTTCATACAATCGAAAATGCAACATTTAGCATATACGAGAACATAGCATCTCTATAAGCCTAACCATTTCATCAAACATGCTCTCAACACTTAAACAACAAGGTAGAATGATTTATCATACATTATCAAACCTAAATAACATCATAATCATGGTTTATAATCTGTTGATAATCTGTTCATACAACCAAAATTCATCATTTAGCATATAGGAGAACATATCATCTCTATAAGCCTAACCATTTCATCAAACATGCTCCCAACACTTAAACAAAAAGGTAGAATGATTTATCATACATTAACACACATAAATGACATCATAATAAGGGTTTATAATCTGTTCATACAACCGAAAATGCAACATTTAGCATATACGAGAACATAGCATCTCTATAAGCCTAACCATTTCATCAAACATGCTCCCAACACTTAAACAACAAGGTAGAATGATTTATCATACATTATCACACCTAAATAACATCATAATCATGGTTTATAATCTGTTGATAATCTGTTCATACAACCAAAATTCATCATTTAGCATATAGGAGAACATAACATCTCTATAAGCCTAACCATTTCATCAAACATGCTCCCAACACTTAAACAACAAGGTAGAATGATTTATCATACATTATCACACCTAAATAACATCATAATCATGGTTTATAATCTGTTCATACAACCAAAATTCATCATTTAGCATATAGGAGAACATGGCATCTCTACAAAGTCCTAAGTGCTCTCATTGACCTCAAATAGGAAGATTGTTTTCCCTAGGGTCAATGAGGCTAAAATAAATAGAAAGGGATGTTGTAACTCACCTTAAATAAGCCCTACAAATTGAACAAAACGTCCATGCAAAGGTGGGTATGTGATCTCCTTGCCCTCCTCTTCTCTTCTATGGTTGGGTTTTGGAAATGGCTTCCTCAAGACTTGGCCACCATTGTTGATCACCCAAGAACCTTCAAGAAACTCTATAACTTGTATGAAGTGTTCAGCCACGAATTCGGAAGAGGATGACTGATTAGGATGGGTTTAGTGGAGGTATTGGTCACTCTATGGCTGAAGTGGGGTGGGAGAAGGTGTCCAATGCATGTTTGTGCATGTTGGTGTTCTTTCCTTGCCAAGTGTCTTGCATGCACTCAAAGCACCCAAAACTTGTCAAGCATGCAGAGGAGGATAGATAGGTCGAACTAGGGTGGTTTAGGGTGGGTTAGGTTGGGTTTGGGTAGGGTTAGGTTGGGCAAATAGAAAGTCTAACACACAATGAGTGGTCAACTATAGTAGACCAGAATTTGGGTCATTTTACAAAATGTTTCTGTATCGAAATACGCGTCCTAAAATTACAAAAAAAGTATTTTTAAAAATCTCTATGAGTCTAGTTTCTAACACATCAAACGGATCCGAATTCCGAGTTTCGTACACAAAGTTATGGCCAAAATACTACAGACCTATCGTGGCCTTCGGAAATACGCGAATTTCCGAAAATCAAACTCGAGCGTGTGTAAACGTTTACACGACCACTCAAAAATAATTCCAAGTTAATTCCCCAAGGTTCCCTAGTCATCTACGCCCAGCCTCACTGTGGACTCAAAATGTTGTAACAGAGTCGCCATTTTTATTTTAAGGAGAAATAAAGAAAAACCAAATGTAACCAGATTTTGTAAAGGGTTCGGAGACTAAGTTACGAGGTGGGAAGGGGTTAGGCACCCAACTCGCCCTTTCAGTCTCAAAACAAGTTTATTTGGATAAAATATGCTTTTATTATATTTGTTTAACAGATAAAATAAAACATTTAAATATACATATCTGTACATATATTATTACAAACTTGCAGTAGTCTCTTTTCAGGAATTACAAATATATTTATAAATATTTGGCCATAATAATAGCTCTTTTTAGTATTATTTTCTATAGAAATCCGGGCAGCATAAATACTTATATTTATTAAATCGGGTCGGCTTCAATAGCACTTATATATATATATATATATATATATATAACTTTATATAGCCTACCTTTTGAAGTGTGGAGGCTTTATCCCGTACCAACTAACTTCTAGTAGATTTTAGGGGCGCTCACTCTGTCCTTCTGGGAGAGGGAGTCTTTTGTTGTTGCGGAGATCCGGGCAGAGTAACTGCTTCCGAAAGTTGTTTTCTGGCACCGGGAATCGGGCGGAGCAATTGCTTGCTTTTTTGCTATTGTTTGCTTCCTGATGGCGGAAATCAGGCAGAGCAACTGCTTCCTTTCTGCGGATTTGACGTCTGGATTCGGGCAGGGCAACTGCGCTTTTTGGGATTTTTGGACCGGTGGAATAGGGTGGAATCCTAGCAGGGTAACTAGGTTTCATTTTGACCATTTGGTTTTGTGTTTGGGGGAGATTTGACGGAGCTTCGAGGCTTAGAGGAGAGGGACTCTCAGAGCGAACGCACTGCCGAGGCTTTTTAACTGCGTGCGATGACTGTGTGCAGAGAGTGTGGGGTGAATTTTCACAAGTCGGGACTCTCTATTTATAGGCCGAGATTGGGATTCCTTCATCCTTAAGATTTCTCTTTATGTGCTTCATCAGCTTGTACCGCACGCATGAGAGATTGTACGTTAGGCAAAGAGTTACAGTGCACAAGGCACTATTGGGCGACACCCATGGAGGGTCTGGGCGCCGCGCCCAGAGTGGGTGTGGGTGGCTCCTGGGCTCCTTTTAGGCTCCTTTTTGACACTTTAGCCCCCTACACTTCATTGTTTATGTATCCTGCTTTTTTTTTTGCACTTTTAACCCCGTAACTTGACATTCGTTAAGATTTAACAGGTCTTGATATTTTATGTCATGTTACATACCAGGGGTACGAAATTGAGGTGTTTACAGAGCCCCTTAGCGATGGAGTTTACGGTAACCCGAAGCTTACTGAGTAAACGAACATCGTTGATAAGAAATAGACTCCCAAATTTCGTGGAAATTATAATAGGGAGAGATGCAATAGGTAGCAGTTATAATGCAAATGTTTATAGGATGAAGTTCAAATCTCACATACCCTAGACATATTTAGTCGGTTATAGCAGGTTATTGTATTTTTTAAGCAGATATGCAAATTAAATGCTCTGATGGTCGGACCTATCAAAATAGGTTGCCTACGTATCCCTTAATAAAAAAAATCAGACCAAACGTAGTTCGGCCTCATGCAATTAAACAACAACATTAATGGTGGGATGGATGGGATCCTGATCATTCCATGTCCCGGGGTATGCACCCCTTGAGGAGATGATTTAAACTCAAACTAGGTGGGATACCTGATTATTCCACGTCTCGGGGTATGCACCCCTCGAGGAGATAATCCAACTCAATCTGGATGGGATACCTGATTATTCCACGTCCCGGGGTATGCACCCCTCGAGGAGATAATCCAACTCAAACTTCAGATGGGATTTAATCATTCCACGTCCCGGGGTTACGCCCCTTGAGGAGATGATCCTATAACTACTCCTAGAAAGTAGGAAACTTGATTATTCCACGTCTCGGGGTTACGCCCCTCGAGGAGATAATCCTACAACTACTCCTAGAAAGCAGGAAACTTGATTATTCCACGTCTCGGGGTATGCATCCCTCGAGGATATAATCTCACAACAACTTAGGATGATACCGATTATTCCACGTCCCGTGGTATGCACTATCAAGGAGATAATCTCACAACATTTTTAAGATATAATGCATGCAGGTAAAATATTAATACTTTACATTTCCTTACCTTTTCTTTCTTTCGTTCTGCTTTTCTCATGCCTTTCTTTTGCTCTGCTGTTTTCTTTTTCTTGTATTGCTTTTCTTTTTGATTGCTCTTGTAAGACCCCGATTCCTGGTTAGCTTGAATTGCGTGCAATGCTCGCACTTCTTCCCTTGTTGATCGCTTATTTGATTTCTGAGAGAGTCTAGATGTGTATGAGAGATCACATTAAGACCAAAATACTTTTAAGAGATGTCATTTAGTTGTTAACTTGCTAAAGTCACAAGTCGTAACTCGACGATAATCGAAATGTGACGCGATTGATAGTTTACTCGGGTTTTTGTATTCCTGACCTCGATTTGGTCCTAGATCTTTTCATGATGATTAAATAACATGTTTAGATGTGTTAGACTTCTATATGGATTCATATATGTAAGTATTAGAGATCATTCATAACATCCTTCACATGATTTAAATCTTGTTTGAATGCTTGTCGAATCGACGGTTTGATTGCTACCTTACTTCTTGTCGTTCTTCTTCTTTGTACGACTTTTTCGGTTGGTATTATTTTGACCCTAGATGACTAGGGGACCTTGGGGAATTAACTTAGAATTATTTTTGAGTGGTTGTGTAAACGTTTACACACGCTCGAGTTTGATTTTCGGAAATTCGCGTATTTCTGAAGGCCACGATAGGTCTGTAGTATTTTGGCCATAACTTTGTGTACGAAACTCGGAATTTGGATCCGTTTGATGTGTTAGAAACTAGACTCATAGATATTTCTAAACATACCTTTTGTGTAATTTTAGGACGTGTATTTAGGTACAGGAACATTTTGTAAAATGACCCAAATTCTGGTCTACTATAGTTGACCACTCATTGTGTGTTAGACTTTCTATTTGACCAACCTAACCCTACCCAAACCCAACCTAACCCACCCTAAACCACCCTAGTTCGACCTATCTATCCTCCTCTGCATGCTTGACAAGTTTTGGGAGCTTTGAGTGCATGCAAGACACTTGGCAAAGAAAGAACACAAACATGCACAAACATGCATTGGACACTTCCTCCCACCCCACTTCAGCCATAGAGTGGCCATTACCTCCACTAAACCCATCCTATTCAGCCATCTTCTCCAAAAAACGTGGCTGATCATATCTCTAAGGTTAGAGAGGTTTTCTTGAAGGTTCATAGGTGATCAACAATGGTGGCCAAAGCTTGAGGAGACCATTTCCAAAACCGAACCATAGAAGAGGAGAGGAGGGCAAGGAGATCACATACCCAGCTTTGCATGGACGTTTTGTACATCTTTTAGGGTTTACTTAAGGTGAGTTACAACATCTCTTCTTATTTATTTTAGCCTCATTGACCCTAGGGAAAACAATCTTGCTATATGAGGTCAATGAGAGCACTTAGGGCTTTGTAGAGATGCCATGTTCTAGTATATGCTATATGATGAATTTTCGGTTGTATGAACAGATTATAAACCATGTTTATAATGTTATTTAGATATGATAATGTATGATAAATCATCCTATCTTGTTGTTTAAGTGTTGGGAGCATATTGGATGAGATAGTTAGGCTTGTAGAGATGCCATGTTCTTGTATATGCTATATGATGAATTTTTGGTTGCATAAACAGATTATAATCAGATTATAAACCATGTTTTTGATGTTATTTAGATGTGATAATGTATGATAAATCATCCTATCTTGTTGTTTAAGTGTTGGGAGCATATTTGATGAAATGGTTAGGCTTGTAAAGATGTCATGTTCTCGTACATGCTATATGATGAATTTTTGGTTGCATAAACAGATTATGATCAGATTATAAACCATGATTATGATGTTATTTATGTGTATTGATGTATGATAAATCACCCTATCTTGTTGTTCAAGTGTTGGGAGCATGTTTGATGAAATAGTTAGGCTTGTAGAGATGTCATGTTCTCGTATATGCTAAATGATGCATTTTTGCTTGGATGATCAGATTATAAACAGATTATAAACCATGTTTATGATGTTATTTATGTGTGGTAATGTATGATAAATCATTCTACCTTGTTGTTTAAGTGTTGGGAGCATGTTTGATGAAATGGTTAGGCTTGTAGAGATGCCATGTTTCACTATATGCTAGATGATGAAATTTTGGTTGGATGAACATGTTGTAAAGTATGTTTATGATGATATTCATGTGTAGAGATAGATGATGATTTATTCTATCTTGTTTGTTTAAGTGTTGGGAGCATAATTGATGAAAGGGTTAGACTCATATTTGAGGAAATAGAAAGAATGAATATATATGCCTTGTTTGTGACTTCAATTCTATGTTGACTCGTTAATTGTTTGAGTGGAGTTTTATGTGTTTAATAACCTTAGTAAACAAACTGTAAAGTATGTCTATGATGATATTCAAGGGTAGAGATATATGATAAATCATTCTATCTTGTTTGTTTAAGTGTTGGAAGTATGTTTGATGACTTGTGAATGAGTATATATGCCTAACTTGTGACCGTGATTCTATGTTGCCTACTTAAATGTTTGATTTGGGGTCTTATGGGTTTAATGACCTTAGTAACCTATTGATTCATGTTAGTGTGGACATAGGAGAGTATTGAGGCCAACGGCTTCTATACCCTAATTTTTGAAAGATTGATTATGACTCAACGGAGTTGACCATTGGGTTAGTATGATATTAAGGAGTAATATGCCTAAGTCCTACGAAATTTTGGGTAGTATTAATGGAGGTTAAGCCTCCAAGCATTTTAAAGTGTATGAAGAACACTTGATGATTAGAGCCTTGATTTTTATCTCTAATGTGATTATGTGCTAGTTGTGAAGTAAAAGCATGACTAGATGATTGTAGAGTACATGCCTACTTATTTGAACATATGATAATGTATTACGTGTGCTTGAAGTTTGAGTCCAGTCGGTTTGTTGAGTCTTTGGGCGGGGACGATGCATCATCTTCACGAATTGTGAGATTCGTGATTTTGATGGATCGCCGCCGGATTGCACACACCCTCTATCGATGGCCACGGTAGGGAAGTAGTTGATCTCGGTTGTAGTATGGAAACATGACTTTGATAACTATCGGAACTCGAGCGGGGAAATGTCTCGGGGACGTCGATATCCACGAAAGGGATATCGAGGACACATAAAGGTTTTGCACGTGTTTTTGCAGGAGCGACACGCGGAAAAAGGGTAACGGTATCACATCCCTTTTTATATGAATTGACTCACAAGTGCTTATATGTGAATAATGTGCTACATGAATATGATATGATATGGAATGATGGTTGAACGAATTAATGAAATGTTATACTTGTTGATAACATGATACTCGAAATTGTTAAGTATGGATATCTTGACATGATTATTTATGAAATGTATATTATGCCAATAGCATGAATTATTATTGTTGAGCATGATGCCATGACAGGAAGTTATGTTAGTAACTTGCTAAGTCTTTATGACTTACTCCTATTTGTTTTGATTGTTTTCCCTAGATCCGAGCCGAGCGAGCGGTTCGAAGTGAGTATCGATTTGCGTTGGAGAAGCTTTTGACGAGGTTGCTACCTTGTAATTTTAGAATCTTTTCTTTTGGCAAGGACGATGGGAACATAAAGTTATATAAACTTTATGTGGGATAGTAAGACTTTGTGTGTTTGATTATTAGTACTTATGTTAATTAGTACTTAATGTTTTGAGAGCCGACATGTGTTAGTTGTGCCTTGTGTATTTATGATGATCATGCTTTAGTTGTTTTAACCATGTATTGGTTTGTTTACTATGTTTGTTATCCGGCATGTTTTTAGTCGTTAAGCATGTTAGACTAGAGTTGTAGACTTAGTTTAATGTTGGGTTCCGGCCGTAACGTTGACGATGACTTGGTATATAATTGCTATAAAGTGTTATATGTGCCTATTGGTGCGTCGCATGATTTTATTTTTGGACCAAGAGATTCATTATCTCTAAGGTTGTGTTAGTTTGAGCTTGTTAGCTCGGGCGCCACTGTTTAATTATAATACGCTTCCGCATGTGTTAAAGTTTTTGGCGTATCACCGTTATGGCCTTACCCACTATTTGCTATTTGTTTTTGTTATGTGCCTTTTTGGAAGCGGCACGACCTCGGGGTCTCGTCTTGGGATCCGGGTCGGGTCGTCACAGCTCTTCCCTTTTTTTTGTGCTGCATTTTTATTTTTACTGCTGCATTTCTCTTGCTTTTGCCATATATATATTTTTTGCTGTTGCATTTTTTCCTTGTTTGCTGCTGATTTTTCTTTTAATTTGCTGCCTTTTATATTTTTGTGCAGGTAATTTGCTGGTGGATCGAAATAATCTTTTTCTTTTCTGCTGCTCTGGCCCTTTTTTGGCTAACCTGCTGGGGATATGAGTCTTTCTTTGATTTTCGATGGATGGCTGTCACTTTTGGTTAACAAAGCTAACTTTGTTAACTTTCTTTTTAGCTTTTAGGGCCTTTTGCAATTTGGGCGAACTTGGATGTTTAGATGCTGCACTTGGACTTTGGTGGGGAGGAAAGTGTTTCCTCTTCCTTTCTTCAAAACACGGCAGAGAGTGAGCAGTAGCTCACTTCTACCCATTTCCTTCTTCTTCCTTCGATCTTTCCTTCTGCCATTTTTACCGACGGCCATTTCTTCTTCATTTCTTCGTCTTTTCTCGATTTTCTTTCGCCAAATTGATTGTTATGCTTGATAGATGGCTTCTTCCTCAAGATCCAGGAAAGGGAAGGCACCGATGCACCTGGATTCCGGCGAGGAAAGACGAGAACTTCCTCTTCTAACCCGAAATCACATCAAATATTTCTTTTCGAAGGATGATTGGGGCAATATCCTTTGTGATCGACATATGCATGTCTCTAATATTCTAAATCCCGTTGTAAGTTTCTTTTTTCACAAACCTATTTGGTCGATTTTTTAGATCTGTTGGATTTCTTGTTGTTTTGGGCTTCTGGAGTATACCTGCTCTTGATTTTGATGCTTATGCATGCAATTTATATGCTAAAATGATGCAATTTGGCAATTATTCATGGCAAAAATATGAAATTCGTGCTATTTAATTTTGCGATGCATGCTTAAGCAATTGGCAATATTTGATTCTGCGATGCATATTTCATGTAATTGATATATTTTAACTATATGATGCATGCTTGGGCTTAAAATATTTTTATGATACGTGCTCATGCAACAAACTTTTCGGATACATGGTGCACCTTTTTTTTCTCGGATATATTTTTTGGACATATGCACATACTGCAGATATATGTTGTATGCAGAAATGCAATAGACATGCTTTCTAGGATGTATGCAAAAATGCAACATTTATTCATGGAACAACCATTTTTTAAATTACATTTTACTATTTTTTATGCCTCGATTATATTTTATATTTATGCAAAATGCAATACAGATGTACTCCTAAATGCAACATATGCAAATGCGATATATATTTTTTATTTTTATTTATTTTTGTTTTTATTTTTTATTTTTATTTTTTGGACACATGCAAAATGCAACATAAACATTCTTTCATGCAACATTTTTTTTATTTCCTTTTTAAACAAAAGTGCAACATAAATACGCAAATGAGACATGGTATATATTTTTCTGATATGCATGCATGCAAAATGTAACATGGATAATTTTTATGCAACATTATTTATTTTGACATGCTTAGTAAGATTAGCAGAGTATTATGGCATGCATGGGGTTTAATAAGAGATAAGAATTTTTACCTCCCCTTCCTTTCTGATTCTGAGATGCTGCTGTTTTTTTTCTTTTTAGGCGCGCAGGGCTTTGACCAGGATTCGGGCTAGCTGTGACAAAGTCGCGACCATTTACAACCTGATGCCTTTGCCAACACAGCTTTTGGTGGAGTCATCTGATTTTAACGTGTTTTTGCGGGCTTTTCGTCCCTTTCGCAGCTATTTGCCCATCTTCGAGGTTTTGCGGGACTATTGGTGGGATACCACCCATAATTTCCATTTTGGCTGGGGAGAGGCCACATTGACTCCGTGTGATTTTGTCGCGATCACTTCTACCGGCATTGGTAAGACATTGGAGCCGGATTATACCCTCCGACATCAGCATGACGTGGTAGAGGATCTTTGGGTTTTGAACCCGAGTACAAGAGTGCCGATGAGATCAAGATTGGCAGTGTTAGGAGTTGGCTAGTAGCACATGTCAGGCAGGTTGATCAGAATGATAGCGAGGCTGTGACTCGCATTGATTATGACTGTGGGTTTCCCTCCTGGGATGTCTGTGGGATCTGGACCATGTCATTGATTATGACTGGGGGAAGGCAGGCTTGGCCGAGCTCTACGCTTCTATGGATAGGGCCAGCCGTAATGATTCGCCGGTCCTTAATGGTTTTGCTCCAGCTTGAGAGGTATATTTTCTTTTTCACTTGTCATTTTGCCAGCAATGTTTTCTTTCTTTTTTATTTATTTATTTTTTTTTGACAATCGTTCCTTCCCCTTGTGTGTAGGTCTGGGCTTATTCTGTCTTTCATTTTACTCAGGGCCCACTGCGTAGTCGCATTCATGAACCACCCTTTTTGGCCGAGTTTGTGAATGCCAACCGGGTAGAGGATCGGGATGGCCGCTGTCTGGATGAGATAATGATGCGGGATAGGATAGCGAGCTCGAGCTTGGGCACTGTGCATTTATCTCCCTGGAGGGGCTGGGCCTTACTTGATTTCTCTGGAGATGAGCCGCTGCTGGATTTTGATGGTGTCCATTATGGTCGACTCAATGTATATGGGCGAGCAGGTTAATCGCCAGTACTTCTTGTATCCGGTGGCTCCAGTGACACCACCTGCACCTCTAGCCTGGGTGATCGTCCCAGATTTTCTACCGAACAGGTATCAGTACTTGTTGAGATACATTGTTCCTCAGGATAATTACCCTATCATGGCATATGAGAAGTTTCTGAAGACTGTGCTCCATCCTGCCCCTACAGTGGCTAGGCGTGCATCTGACGTCTCTGATAGGCCGAGGCCCTCTCGTCTGGTTCCTGATATGCAGTCAGATTTCTTTGTGC
Source organism: Codonopsis lanceolata (assembly GCA_013146195.2). Classification (NCBI taxonomy): domain Eukaryota; kingdom Viridiplantae; phylum Streptophyta; class Magnoliopsida; order Asterales; family Campanulaceae; genus Codonopsis; species Codonopsis lanceolata. Next base: position 28,807 of record JABEVN020000204.1, on the reverse strand, counting down.
CGGCTGATGACTTCTCCACCTTCCAGTACCGTCGTGATGGAAGACTTGTGGAGGAGGTTTTGCCCGATGTTGACATCCCTGAGCGGTATCAGATTCCTGAGCGGACCCACGCGATATATTTTTCTGCCTTTTCATACTTGCATCATCATTTTCCTCTTCTTTTTTTTTTCTTTTTCTTTCGAGGCTGACAAATATTTTTTTTCTTTCGTCTCACACCTTATTTTCAGGTTGATGCTTCTGTGTACAAGAAGGCGGTGAGGGGCATTCTTAGTGTCACCAAGTTATATCAGCGGCTTCTGGACGAGTTCACTTGCCGGGGAAATGATACTGTGAGCCAGGCTAGGCGTCAGGGTGAGGATAATGACGATGATGATGTTGGCGGGTCAAGTCACACTCGGGCGAGAAGACGGGAGTATATGATTGGTGGGACCGGTCCCCGAGTCATGGGTGGAGACTTTGGCAGGAGCAGATCTTCTTGTGGTCATTAGCTCATTTTCATGCATTTATAAGCTTTTTGTTGTACTAGACTCTGTACATATTTCTAAATGCAATGTAATATTATTTTTGTTCTACGATGCATGACATAAATATGAAGACTCAATTATTGTAAGAATAAAAGAAATCTAATTTATTATCTAAGGGTAACGACACACTGCAGTTTATGGGCGGAGGTTTGGAAGGTTACACTTTCGGATTAAAAACGGGTTTGTTTGGCACTCTATGGGGAAGAAGAGGCAGCCGCCTCTTCCCGTGTTTGATATTTTCCGTTGGTAGGTAGAGGTTATTGCCTAGCTTCGGCCTTTTCTTCCATTCCTTGTGAACGAACAGAGCCAACAGCGGAGCAGCCGTAGCTCGAAACAAGGATACCAGGTAGTTTTGGGAGCCAGAGGTGGGACCTCTGGGTGCGGCTCCCAGAGTTGCTATGGGAGGCACCCATGGTTCTCATGTGCATTTCTGTTTCAGTCACTATTTGTGTACTATGCTTAATATTCGTCCATTTCTTCGATCTTCAGTATAAAAGGAAGCCGAGGCAGCGTCTATTTTCACACCATCATCTGCATCTCTTTCTCTTATCAAGCCATCTGAGCTCCCTCTTTTCTCTCTCCTTTAGCCAGATATAATTTTTTTGTCTTTTTCCAGAGATGGCAACACCTATTCACACGTCTTTGGAAATAGAGATATATGAGAATTTAATGGATCTCTGGATACTTTCCTTGTGAGAAGAGGAACGCGAGTGGTTTGAGCATATTTATGGCTATCGATGCCTGCTGTCATGGCAGACCCTGCGCATTAATTGGGATATGTTGAGGGCAGCATCCAGGTTCTGGTCAGTGCAGAGCCATCTTTTTAATTTCTGTCTGAATGAAATATGCCCCACTTTTGAGGAGTTTTGTGGTATGGTGGGGATTCCGGTCATTGGGCCTATCGCTGTGCCTTTTACGCGGAGGCACCTTTTTATGGCGATACGAGAGTTGTTCAGCTCGACTCACAAAGCTACTTCAGGTTTTTATAACGGAGTCAATTTTAATTTGACGATTCTTCCCGCTGTCTATACTGAATATAGGGAAGATGACCCAGTCTACATGCGGCGTCGGTTGGCTACCCTCTTTCTTTGTGTTATGGGATGGTACCTCCTGGTGGGCCAACCCAGATTTATAGATGTGCGGGTCATGGACCTGGTGCTGCAGGCTCGGGACCGCCGGGTAAATATTATCCCAGTCATTTTTGCTAAAACTTTGTTTGGCCTGGACGTTTTTTCGTCTGGTGATGAAGTGTTTCCTTCTGGCAGCCCCCTCCTGATTCATATGTGGCTAGAGGAGCACTTTAACTGGGTGATGGGTCCAGTGCTTATATGAGGAATGTATGATCCCGGGCGCTATGGCTGTCGTGGCCATTATCACCAGACTAATTTTTCGGAGCGTGACTAGATAGAGTACTTTCTTCGTATTGGCTCCATGGAGATCATCTTGGTGGTTAGCCATTGGCGGATCCGCAGCTTTTTTATGTTTACCGGGGTCTATGCCCAGGTCATTCTGCCTGGTCTCGAACAGACCACCTTTTATCTGGCGTATCGAGTCCTTCGCTAGTTTGGCAGAGAGCAGGTCATTCCGGACGTGAGCCGTCCCCTGACTGAGGAGTTGCAGATGAATAGGGAGTTGGGCGGTCTCATCTGCGATATGTGGGAGCTGAATTTTCCTTTGCGGGAGTCAGCTTATGTGAGAACCCAAATCCCATTTCATGTTTGTCATCATTATAACATGTTTATTATGCGTCTTGACATGTTAGAGACTTCATTTCATTCATATCATGTTGGCATTGAGTTGGTTGAGATCATAATAGAGTAATGGTCTTCCATGCGTTGCATGCCTTGTTGTTGATGTTTCGAGTGCTCATCGTATCATGTTAGCACTTAAATAAGTCTCATGAGAGTCTTAGTACTTTGCATCTAAGGTTTATAATGTTCATCTTAGTTGTTTTGTGCTTGGTTGGAAGTTTAGAAGCTTCGTTGCTTCGTTTGTGTTTTGTGGTTTTTCATCATTGCTTGTATTGCCTTCATTTCGTCTCGAGAGAAGTTCGGTTGAGTTCTAGGCCTTGAATACAAGCCATAACCATGTCTAAACAAGTCTATTACATGTTGAAGTTATCCTAGATTGAGTTGGGATTGAATCGTGTTTGATTCGTTGGCCAATTGTCGAGTGTTTCCAACCATGTTTTAACATGTTTCGGATGTGTTTCAGGTGTGTTTCCGACTTGTTTTGAGTTGGGTTACACCTTAGGATTGTTGCCAATGAGTTTGAGATCATTTAGGACATGTTTAGGACAAGTTTAGGTCATGTACCTCGCGGTCGCATTGGTTTTTGGAGGCTGGCTCGCATGAGATACTGAGAGCACCACCAAAAGTGCAAAATTCTGGAAAAGGGACCATGAAGCGACCGCATGGTGGCAGAATCAGGATTGTTGAGTTTTCTTGATTGTTTTGGTTGTTGACCCTTGTGCCCTTGCCCTTGGCCGACCAAAGTGAGTCAAAGCCCTCTTTGTTGACTCTCTACAACCCTTTTTGACCCTTGGATCATCCCTTATCAAAGGCTAGCATCCCTTAGCCAATGAGAAGCCAAATAACCTCCTTCACATGGATTGGGGTTTTGTTGGCAAGTATATAAGCCACCATTCAGCCCTTCCAGCCATTTTTGATCAACAAGAACCAGAGAATCAGAGCTTGAGACTCCATTTTCGTCCATAGAGGAAACCCTAGCTTGAGATACCATTTCCAGGAGTTCCGGTGGTCCGATCGGCGATCCGAGACCGCCAAATCGAAGGCCTTGATCTTCTCTACAACAATCCTTGCTTTGATCATCCTTTCCTCCATTAATCTTAGGACTAAGGTGAGTGACAATTCCCTGAGATTTTCATGTTCAATAAAATAACATGACCCCTTCATTATAGTTGCTCTATTGATGATTATGAACATCTTTTGTGAAGACAAATCCTCCAATTCAACCTAAGAAACATGTGTAGGATTTTATGAATTCTCTATGAAGTTGTGATTTTGACATTTTGTAAAGCATGAATGTTGTTTATAATGAGCTTAGGAACAACTCTTGTGAAAGATTATGTTTCAATTCAAGGTTTAACAAAATCACCGAAACTAGGGTTTGAAACTCAGGATTGTGTTTAAGGCTAGTTTAAGAACATGAACGACTTGGTTATCGAGTTCTAAATGAACGGAGAACTTAGAAAAGGGCAATGTGATACATATAGTATCAATGCTCTACTTGGTTGAATTTTAGTAAAACTCACCAGAGTTGAAATTAGGGAGTTATGAACAATACCGACTCCACATTCAATCCCTACGACGTTTGTAGTGCGTTAGACTAATATATTAGCTTACGTGACTTTGGGATGGATTGAAGGGCATGTTTGATATGAGTGCTTATAAGACTCGATTGAGTTCTTATGTGGTTTATGTGATTATGTGAAGCAAATGCATAATTGAGAGCATGTTGTAGAATGATGTATCTATTTGACATGTTGAATTCGCTCTTGTCGAATTCTTATTTGATTCCTTAAATGAGTAAGCAACTACTTGTTGAATAAGTTCGCTCTTGTCGAACTTGTTCCTTATTTGAGATTATATGACGAGTAAACATCTACTTGGCATTGCATTAGTCCAGCTGGCATATTTGGTTGAGTCGTTGGTGTGACAATGCATCGCCGTCACGAGTTATGGGACTCGTGATAGTGATGGGTTGTTATACCGGGTTTTTATCACACACCCCTCCACTGTTGGCCACAGTGGGGAAGTAGCCCCTTTGCTGTAACCAAGAGAGCACATTGGCAAGTCTAAGTACCAAGGAGAGAGCTTGGTACCCGAGTAGAGAACTCAGTACTTTGATACACTCATCACGGGTATCATTGGCACGAAATATTAACGCTGTGTATTACAGGAGCTACGTAGCGGCACCGACTCCATAACATATCCTCCTTATATGTGGTTTACTTTATAGCACTTATGTGAAACAATGTGCTACCATGGATATGTGATTTAAGTGTTTATATAAATGAATGCTTTGAGTGACTTGATATTAAGGATGATATCTTGCTATGTATGTTGCATAATGCCATGACATGCATAATTGTTAACTCACAAAGTCTTTATGACTTACCCCCTCCCTTTTACTGTTTTAGATCCGAGCTGTTCAGGTACCGCTCGTTGAGGCGTGCAGGGTTCGTGCTTGTCCGTGATCGCACGCGACGAGGCTGTGGTTTATAGATGTCCTTATTTTGTTCTCTTTTGTAAGGACGTTGGGTTTAGCAAGTCATTTAGACTTCGCTTGGGAACTTTGTCTATGTGTATTTATGTCTATACTTGTATCCTATTTTGAGTGCCGGCGCATATACACCGAGCCTTGTATATATGTAGTATGGTTCACATGTTTTTAAATCTTCCGCTGGGCATTACATTAGCTCTTATTTAATTATGTTGTTCTCTGGCATGTTGTAGCCGTTGAGGTATATTTGCATGAACTGTGTAGTGTTGGGTTCCGGTAGTAAAGTCGCCGATGAATTGATATACTTGTCTTTAATTGCTATATCAGGTTTTAAAAAGTTTTAAATTATTCCGGCCTTTTAGTGCCAAGTCGAGCTTCATCTGAAATGTTGCGTCACGTTGTTTTCAATAATTGAGTCTTTGCATGTATTGTTGTCCTATTTGGACGACTTGACTTGTGATTCCACCTCGGGGTCCGGGTCGGGTCGTCACAGCTTACACCTTTTCTGAGTATATGCTTTTATCCCATGAGAATCTATCATGGGTTCTGGTGGCTGCTGAGGGGCACTCCCGTGTCATTAGGCATGTACTGAGGCGGATCCTCGGTCGACGAGTGAGCAGTGGCATATATGCTCGTTTGATGGAAATCGGCGATGATCAGGAAAGCTCGGGGCTGGTGGTTCCTTAGGCTCTGCAGGAGGACTTTCGGCGAGTGCATAGCCTTGGTGCCCGATGACCCCTGATCTCGATGAGGCGGAACCCAGTAACGCACCTCCCCGATTGAGCAACGCGAGTCGGCGGGGCGATCCCCGATCAGATGAAGCTGATCCACCTCAGGCTGGCAGGTGCAGCACTGCTCATAGAGGTGATGGTGCTGGCCTAAGTCGTCCCACTATCGAAGACAATGGTGATGCCGATGATGAGGAGGAGGACACCTCTGGAGGCTCTCATGCTGGTGAGACTGGTGCCTCTTCTGTACCTCGCAGAAGTATTTAGTCACGGTTGGGACGTTGCAGACGCTGATGGACCGTTCCGAGGCGGAGCTGCATGAAAAAGGGATAGTTGGGGGGAATATGGAATATAGGTAGCATGTATATAGGCAAGTATACAAAAATAAATGCTAATCTTTACGTCTTAGACACTTATTCCTAAGTTGCACCTTATGGACTGTATTATATTATATTTTGATGTTTTATATGAGCTCTGCTGTGGTTTTTCTCTTTTGTCAGTCAAGACCATCTTTTCTGAGTATGTTGAAGACTCTGGCAGGCTGGAGATCAGATGCTGGGGATTGAATGTTGGAGACTGCATTCTCTTTCTTTTTCTCATGGTTCCTTTTTTTTTCTTTTGCTCTAACTTTTGCCTAGGTTGCCCTTTCGGGTTTTCAACCTAGCGAGCCCTTATTCTCCTTTTTTTTGTTTTTTTTATGCTCTAACTTTTGCCTAGGCCACCCTTTCGGGTTTTCAACCTAGTGAGCTGGAGAGGGATGCAGTTACAAGATATATTTTATTTTTCGATTCACGCATAGTACCTCTTGAGTTTGTCGAGGTTGAAGGGCTGAACAAGGTCTTCCCCATCTTGGTTGGTGAGGAGCACCGCGCCTCCTGACCGGATCTGTTTGACGATATATGGTCCCATCCAAGGAGATTTCAATTTTCCCCTAGCGTCAACATAACTAGGGGGTTTCTCGCGGAGTACTAGATCTCCGACTTTGATATCACAGCCTTTGACTTTTTTGTTGAATGCTCGAGCTATTATTTTTTTATATGCTCAAGTATGCTCTAGGGCTAGCAGTCGTCGTTCATCTAACATGGCTAATTCTTCGTAGCGCTGTTTGACCCAGTCAATCTCAGCTACGTCTGATTCCATCATAACTCTTAATGATGGGATTTCTACTTCAATAGGCAGCATAGCCTCCATGCCATAGGCTAGAGAATATGGGGTAGCCCCGGTGGGTGTACGGACTGAAGTACGATAGCCCCAAAGGGCTAGCGGCAGCTTTTCTGGCCAGTCTCTCCTTGTATCAGCCATTTTTCTGATGATATTTTCTAATGTTTTATTGGCTGCTTCAACGGCACCATTTGCTTGTGGTCGGTATGTGGAGGATTTGTGCCTTTGAATTTTGAATTCGTCGAGCAAACGGTTTACGTCCCCTTCGAATTGTGTGCCGTTGTTGGAGATAATTTTGAAAGGTACCCCGTATCGGTATATGATGTTGGTCTTGATGAATTCGGACACCTTTCGGGTATTCAATACTTTGTAGGAAGAGACTTCTACCCACTTTGTGAAATAGTCAACAACTACCAAGACGTATTCATGACTGTTGGATCCTTTCGGGTGAATTTGACCTATGACGTCAATTCCCCATGTTGAGAAGGGCCAAGGGGCTGTGGAGTTGTATAATATATACGGGGGCACGTGCTGTAGATTTGCGAAACGCTGACATTTGTCGCAGTGACGCACGCCACCAAATACAATCGGTTTCTAGTGTACTCCAATAGTATCCTTGTCGGATGACTTTCTTTGACAGCATATGCCCGTTCATGTGTGGCCCACAGGTACCACCATGCAGCTGGTCCATGACTTGCTCAGCTTTGTCCTGATCGATGCATAATAGATTTAGACCTTGGTAATGCCTTTTGTATAGACTGCCTCCGCTGATCACAAATTGTGATGCCCACCTTCATAGGGAGATTTTCCTTCTTTTGTCTAGGCTGGGTGGATAGACCCCTTTCTGAAGCAGATTCATGACGTCTAAATACCAGGTCTCGTTAACCTTTTTAGGAGTGACATCGATTCTGAAGCAATAGGCAGGAGTGGTCCTTTTCCCAACCATGAATGGTTGGATGTTGATTTATGTGGGAATTTGAACCAATGAGGCTAGAGTGGCCAAGGTATCAGCGAATTGATTTCTATCTCGTGGTAGATAGTGGAACGAGATATTATCAAATTCGCTTGCTAGTGCTGTTAGTTTGGCATGATAGAGCTGTAGCCGGGGATCCTGGGTTTTCCACTTTCCTTCAACTTGATTTATGATTAAAGCAGAGTCACCAGAGACCTCCAAGTCTTTGGGTCCTTTTCGGAGAGCCTCTTCTAGACCAGCAATACATGCCTCATACTCAGCAGTGTTGTTTGAGCATTTAAACTCCAACCTTATGGCCAGCGGAGCATGAGAGTCTGCTGGATCGATTAGCAGAATTCCTATGCCGAAGCCCCTTTTGTTGGCTGCTTCGTCGAAGAACATTTGCTATTTGGTGTCATGATCGATGATTTCTAAGACACCTTCGTATGGGAAACTGGGCTCCAATGCATCTTCTGCTTCTAGAGGCAGATCAGCTAAATGGTATGCGATCACGCTACCTTTGATGGATTTGAGTGTGACATATGTGATGTCAAACTCATTGAGGAGAAACGACCATTTGGCTAATCGGCTGGAAAGTGATGGCTTACCGAAGATGTATTTCATAGGATCCATTCTGGAGATGAGCTTGATGGATCAAGCTTGCAGATAAGTTTTGAGCCTTCGGGTTGTCCAGACTAGACCAGTACAGCTTTTTTCCAAAGATGAGTAATTGAGCTCGCTTCCTTGTAACTTCCTACTTATGAAGTAGATGACATTTTCGATGTAGGAGTTTTCTTTTTCTTGGGCGAGCATAGTGTCATGCCCCAAACCTACCCTAACTGGGCCCCGGTTCGGCACGTGAAACCAACCAATAAACAAAGTATAAATAATACTGAAATGAATTTAAGGAAAATATTTTCTAAAAATACTTCACTAAAATAAAACGAAGTCCTACAAGACTCATATTGTCTTACACCATAAACCCAAAGTTTGAAATTTACAAGATTCAAAATGATTACACACAACACCAAGAAGACTACATGTCTTCTACCATTAAACAAAAGAAACTATTGAATTGCGGAAGCTACCCCCAAAAGACTTCACCCAATCTAGCACTCTGTAGGCCGCTGATGCTCAACGCTTCGCTTGGCTTTGATCTAAGGAAAACAAATAGGACGGGGTGAGTCGAAACTCAGTAGGTTTCAGGTGTACTTATATATGTCATGCGTGTATGCAACGTAAGAACATGCCATGAGAAATAGTGATACGTACAGTTCAATATAAATACTCTAGCTAATTAACCACAAGTATTCATGTAACAAATATGAATTCATAAGTGACCCATTAATCACGCAAGTAGGATACCAGATTGAGATACATCTCCAATCAACCGCAAACCCCAAGGCTCCACTTGATATCTTGACCACGATCTGTTGGTGTTCACAATATTTATCCCGGGAATTCGGTTACGAGGCCAAGTCCCTACAGCCCCGGCAGTCGTAACCTACAAAGCTACTACTCAAAATAAAAGGTAGCCTTAAATAACCTTAGTCATGGCCGTGACTAAGGGGGTTGAGCCCAATCAAAGTCCACTGCTAACCGGCACTGCTCTCCGCCCCGTGTCCCAGTTAGAGGGTCGTTTGACGCTCAACAAAATGACCAAGGTGTTACTCACAAGATCCCACAATTATTTCCACCACATTGCCTAAATCTGATTATTCACAAGGCCGAACAATTCTCATACTTGACCACTCTAAGAATCATAATGCTCAAGGTAGGATACAATGACTTGTGAAGTAAAATCATTGTTACCTAACATACTTTATTCACATAATTCACAACAATTCCACAATTCCTTTCTAAACATAATTCCCACAAATAATACCACATTTCAATATGTTAACAAAGATGTTCAGGTGACCCAACCGAACGTTTACAGAAATGTTCGGGTGACCTAACCGAACGTCTTCAGAAATGTTCGGGTGACCCAACCGAACGTTTGCGAAATCGCCAGGAACACCAATTCAAGAACACAAAGTTGACAATACTTCTACACAACAATCATCTATCAAATACCAAACTATCATACACATAAATCTCATCATAGAACATCATATGAACCATGAATAACAATTTCATAGGCATAACAACAATGAATGAGACATCTATAAGTAAGAATTCCCCTACCTCAAGAATGGTGAATCTCCAAATGATGATGCATGTAGCAGATAATTGGACCAAAATGATGCTTTAAGCAAGGGGAACAACTTTAACAAACAATGAAGGATTGAACTCCAAATCCAAGCTAGATGATGAAGAAACCCATTACTCCCATTCTCACCTCCAGTAGGTGTGTTAGTACGTGTCTAAAGGCTGGAAATTGTGACTCCCTCTCTCATGGCTGCTCAACTAAGCATTTAAATAGTATTTTACTAAACTACAAAATTACCAAAGTCGGTTTAATGAAATTAGACTCCAAACCCAAATACAACCACAAAATTCATACTGATTTTTATCTAGCCATAAGTTCTAGTAGATCAAATGCAAAAATAATCACGATAACACATATAATTTATATCATTTAAGTTTTCGAAAATTTCCAGGTGTTGCACATAGCCCCTACTGTTGTGTCTGTGACGGTTAAATATAGGAGGAGAGGTTTATGTGTATGGGGAGGAGCTAGCACTGGTGGGTTGGCAAGGTAGGTTTTTATTTTTTCGAAGGTTAGCTAGCATTTTTCGTCCCAGATTTGGTCAATGTTTTTCTTTAGGAGCTTGAATAGGGGCTCACACATGAAGGTCAGCTGTCTTATGAAATGGCTGATATATTGCAACCGACCCAGGAAGCCTTTGACTTCTGTTGGAGTTTTTGGCTGCGACATGTTTTTGATAACTTTGATCTTGGCTGGCTCTATCTCGATGCCTTGCTCGGTCACCATGAATCCAAGGACTTTGCCCTTGGTAACTCCGAATGTGCATTTAGTTGGGTTGAGCTTCATCTGGTGCTTTCTTAGCCTTTCGAAGAATTTTCGAAGGTCTCTGATATGGGCACCGTCTGTATTATCAGAGTGTACAATCATGTCATCCACGTACACTTCGAATTCTTTATGGATCATATCATGGAAGAGGGTGGTGGCAGCTATTTCAACTACTCGGATAAATTTGACGCGCAGCTGCTTCATGATTTCTTCTTTTACTTGAAGTGACCATTTCAGTTTGATTCTGCGGAGCTTTTTCTTGACTGGTTTAGCATCAGGATAAGTGGGAATTTGGTGCTCTACAATGGCTGATCCAACCCAGACATGTCTTCGTAGGACCAAGCGAAGACGTTCACGAATTCTTTGAGGAGGTCGATCAGTGCTGCCCTTTCAAAACCTTGCAGGTAGCTGCCGATTTTGACTTTTTTGATTTCAATGTTCAGCCCCAGATTAATAACGGACAAGTCTTCATATGCTGCTACGGATTGGTGTTTTTCTTGGTGTTTGACTGACTTGGCAAGCTCAAGCAGGTAACTTTTATCTTTTGGATCCATTTCATTAAACGACTCATTATTAATGTTAATTAATCCATCTTTTAATGAAGGTGCAACTAAGGAATACGCGAAGACATCTAGATTATCATTATTAAGAGCAAACTGTACATGGTTGGTTACATTATTGAGGCCCTGGGGTTTGAGGTCCTCAATTTTGGGGAGCGGATCGGTAGATGACCAGTCCGTAAGGCTAAAGGAAGGAGGAGGAATAGTATATCCGAAACAGTCCACCAAGTCTGTGGTCGTTAAGAGCGGGCCGGTCGTAGTATACCAATTCTGTAGAGGCTTATCAGTAATAGACTCAAACTCAGTAGGGATGTGACGACCCGACCCGGATCCCAATACGAGACCCCAAGGTCATGACGTCAGAACACACAAAACAACAAACAGAGGGTAAGGCTATTACAGTGATACACCAACGACTCAACATATGCGGAAGCGAATAACTTAAATGGACCCGAGCTAACAAGCTCCGAAATACAAAGCGACCAAAGAGATAGTAAATCTCTCGGCACAAAAATTCGACGCACGTTACGCAACATTGGGCATGTACTACAAACTCCCTGTAACAATTTTATAAACAATATTATAACCAACTCTTCGGCGACGTTTCAGCCGAAACCCAACATTAAACTAAGTCTACAACTCTAGTCTACACACTCAACGGCTAAACATGCCGGAGTACAACAACCAACAATAATATTAATAACTTGAGGTGAATAAAATATGTAATTAAATAACATGGCTCGACTAACATTTGTCGGCTCACAAAAACCAAGTACTAATTAAACAATACAAGTAATGAACCAATAAAAACACAACTTTACTACCCATAGTGAAGTCTACATAACTTCACTTCCTAAACGTCCTTTCCAATAAACTAAGGCTACAAAAATGAATTAAAAGTAGCAACCTTCACAGAAATTACCCTTCTATCGTAGGCTCGACGGTTTCCTTCGAATTATTAGCTCGGCTCGAATCTAAGGAAAACAAAGCAAACGAGTAAGTCATAATGACTTAGTAAGCTACTAAAGATGCAATGTCATGGCATGGCATAATGCTCAAATAAAACATGTACATCTCATGTCATACTTACAATATGTCATGTCATGGTGTAATTCTCAACACAAACCCACTTTTCATCCATAGTCATATGGAACACAATTCTACATAATTTATCATGAAGTAATCCATATCATATAAAGTATAGATCACTTCCAAAAATGTGTAGCATGTTAATTCCACATTTTAACTTACCATCAAGCCACATAACCCAATCATACCATGAGTCTCATAATTCTTCATTTATCACAACTCATATAATAATTCATATATGGGAGATTATTGTTTCCATTCTAATCATACATAACATGTTATATTTTTAGTATAACATCATAACATGAAAATCATAATTTCATTAGCATGTTACATTTCTATTATAACATCTCGTCAAGCAATCATCATCTCATGTAAATCATATCATAACCACATAGCACAACAATTCATATACGTGCTCGTAAAATAAACCACATAAGAGAGAGAAGATGATTTTCCTTTCCGTTTCCAGCGTGTAACTCCTACGGAAACAAACGTGTCCTCGATAACCCTTTCGTGGTATCGACGCCCCGAAACAATCCCCGTTCGGGTTCCATAGCTATCAAAGGTAGGTGTATTACTCTAGCAATGATCAGCTACATCCCCACCATGGCCATCGATGGAGGGGTGTGTGCAAACCCGGCGCGGCGATCCATTGCGATCACGAATCCCACAATTCGTGAAGACAATGCATCGTTCCGCCAAAAACTCAAACCAAAAACCGCCAGCTGGACTCAAACTCAAGCACAAGTAATATATACCCGCATGCTCAATAAAGGAAAAGTACAACACACCGCACTAATCCAATCAAGTAGATATTTACTTTTAACTCTCATAGTTATGCATTTCTATGCTAACTATCTCATAAACACATTAGAGTAATAATATTAAGTCTCTAATGCCCAAGTGTTCTTTATACACTTGAAAACGCTCGGAGGCTTAACCTCCATCAAAACTACCCCAAATTCCGTAGGATTTCAATATGTAGTTCTCTATGTTCATATAAATCCATAATCGACTCCGTTGAGTCATTTCTACTCTTTTCAAATTTGAAGGCATAGAAGCTATTTGCATCATAGCCCTCCTATGATTCATTAGCTAATGTTCATGGCTAAGTTATCAAGGTTAGCAACATTGTGCAACCCAACAATCCATACCTTCCCATAAAAATCCCCAAAACATAGTTCATAGGTCAACACTTAACGTTTAAAGTCAACCATCACATTTCAAGTATGTCTAAAGTTAACACTAAATCAAACATGCTTTCATTCAAAACAACCATTTATCTATCAAGATGTAAATTCATCTAGCCTACTTATAATCAAGGTATAAATTCAACTAGCATGCTCATAACCTTCAATTCATGAATTAGTGTTGACCGACATACTCTTATATGCATAAAAGTCAACTCAACCCAATAAAGTCAAACATTACATTTTATTCATGTAATCCATAGTGATGATTCATTATACATGCTCACAACCAAAAATTCATGAATTAGATAGCATCATACTCTTATAATCATGATATATATAGTCAACTCTATTCGTAAAAGTCAAACGAAACATTCAAGCATGTAATCAATTGTAAAAATTCATCTTTCATGCTCACAACTAAAATTAGAGGTTCAACAAGTATACTTCCAAACTCCCAAACATATATCCATGTATGATTCTAACAATTCATAATATCCAATAAAACTCCAAAAATCATACATATCATCAATAACCCATTGACATCATCAACATATAATCAAACCCTAGGTTTTAGGGAAACATATACCCATCATACCCAAGTCCAAAATTACCAAATGAAACTTAATAACATACTTCATTAAACATAGAAATTAACCTACTCATGCTTCTAGCAAGTTCACTCACCAAAAATCCAAAAATCAAAATAAAATCACACACAACAAACATGTGTACTCATTGACCTCAAATAGCAAGCATCTTTGTTTTCTTTAGGATCAATGAGCACAAAATCAATAGAAGAGGGAGTCTAGTAGCTTACCTAGCTTGAGTGAAAACTCAAGAGAATCGAAATCCGAACGGTGAAGTCGTTCTACTCGTCGAGGGCTTCAAGAATCTCAAGTTTGAAGGTCATCCAACGATTGGATCTCCTTGGATTTGAGAAAGAAGAAGCTAGGGCTTCAAAGCCCCCATGGTCTCCCAACTCTCTCTCACTATACGGTTGAAGAAGAAGAAGGAAATGAGGAGAATTGGCTGAATTCCTTAATGAGTTTGTGTATTTATACTTCCACAAACAAGGATGGCACAATAGATATTTCCTTGGTACAATTAGTGATGTTTAGGTGTAATCAACCACTAATTAAAACTTAATTAACTTCCCAAATATGTTAAGACATGTTTAAGACTAAGTATGGGAGGTTAGGACGAGTTTAGAGGGGGTTTAGTAAGGGTAGAATAGGAAATGCACATCAAAATCCCAAAACAGGGAGTAATCTGCCCGAAGGACCATGTGGTCGCATGGTCCTCCTATGAAGCGACCGCATCATGCCATTTTCAGCCTATGGTGAGTTTCTGCAATCCTTGTTCGTGTCTGGTCCTTCCCGCATGCAATCGTAAGCCTTGAAGCTTCAAAATGGCTCATAATTGAACCCTAAAGGACCTCAAACACTTGGCTAAATAAACCAAGTCTCAAAATGCTTTGAAAGTAGGTCTAAACTCCCATGAACAACACCCGAAACAACTCAGAGCGAAACGAACGCAAGGCGCAACATCTCGCTAACGAAACCACAAACCGATGGGCAACAACCCAAGGTTATAAACACTTCAAAAGGCTATTAAATAGGCCTGAATTCTTCTCAGATGATGAACAACAGATAGGAGAAAAGGACTCCCGAAAGTCGAGAAGCTCACACGACTCAATCTCAAACTACGCGATAAGGAGAATTGCTATCCTCGAAGCGTCAAAACTTCACGAGACTTAAGGAATGCATCCTACTAGGAGTATAACACATCTAAACATGAATTTAAATCAACATGTAAAGATATAGGACCAAATCGAGGTCAGGAACGCGAAACGCAAGTAAACTCTCAATCGCGTCGCATTTCGACTATCGTCGAGTTACGACTTGTGACTTTAGCAAGTCAACAACTAAATGGCATCTCTTAATAGTATTTTGATCTTAATGTGATCTCTTATACACATATAGACTCTCTCACAAACCAAACAAGCAATCAACAAGGAAAGAAGTGCGAGCATTGCACGCAATTCAAGCTAAGCGGGAATCGGGTCTTACAAGGGAGGTTTTCATAGCTAGCGCCCCCATCTATCATTCCCAGGAAACTGTTTCCCAGAAAGTCATCACCTAGCAGAGCCAGGGCATAGTCGTCTTGGTCTATAATCCAAGTGTTTTCAATTGTGACAGTTTTATATGCAGGGCTGCGGGGCTCCAGGGTAACATGTTCCATTTCACTGGTGGCGAGATTGACATCTTTGAAGATTTCCTAGCCACGGTGTCTCTTTCTATTCTGGTCTAACCAGGGCTTGGGAAACATGAGATAAGCATTTGTCTCTCATTTCCTTACAAAGTAACCATTTAATGTTTTTCTATATGGTTGGAGAGGGGGATCTATGTAAGGACGCTTTTCTCGTTCTGCCTTGCTTTTCTCACGTTTCTGTTTCATGACCGCGACTAGCTCCACCGGAGTAGGTTTGTATCGTAGACCAAAGGAGGGATACATTCCTTAAGTTTCATCTTGGACTAGATTGACAAGTCCCTGCTGATTTCTGCCGAGACCCAAACTATGCATATAATTCATTTTTCGAACATGTTTAATGGGACCATGTTTCCTAAAGACGTGGTTTTCTTTCCAGTGATGCCAGTTTCTCACCCATATTCAATGGCGTTGACTCTAGCTTGGGGGATAACCTTAAAGCCACTTAGGAAGATACTCGTGTCATCGTGCTTTATTTCGAGGATCAAGATGTCCCGTTTTCTTTGCTTTCCACGATCTTATCGGCGAGAATGATTACTATATGGTTATCGTGGATAAATTTGACACGCTGATGTAGTGAGGAGGCTACCCCTTTTACCCCATGAATCCAAGGGCGTCCCAGCAACAGGCTGAAAGTGGCTGGTATGTCCAGGACTTGGAATTGGCATAGTAAGCGGCTTAATAGTCATCATCAAGGTTACCACCCCTAGGACACATCGACTGGTGTTGTCGTATGCTTTCATTGTTTGCAATGAAGGAGTCAGCTCTGATATTTTTATCCCCAGTTTGGCTAACGTGCTTGTGGGACATACATTCAAAGATGAGTTGTTATCTATAAAAACTCGGGGAACCCTTTTTTCCATGACCCCCACAGTGATGTGGAGAGCATCGATATGGTTGGTTCCTTCTCTTGGCAGATCTAGATCAGTAAACATAATTACGTTTCCAAAGTGTATGTTTCCGATCATTTGGGTGAGCTCTTTTGGGGAGGTTTCGATAGGGATGATTGTCTGACTCAGGGATTTGGCCAGTGTATCACGATGGGTTTTGGAAGCACAAATTAAGCCCCAGATGGATATATTGGCTTGGGTTTTCTTCATCTGAGCTAGCAGGGTATCTTCCATATTCTTAGCCCTAGTATCTGTCTCTTGATCTTTGCCAGAATGGTCACCTTTTTCTTGGTTAGGTTGGTAGGCTCGACCAGATCTAGTAAGGTGACTGACATCCCCACCGACCAAAGTGGCTTTTTCAGTGCTACAAGTATTTTGGGTACCCAAGATGGTGTCCCAAGAAAGCATGTTGTAGCTAGGCTTTTTTATGGGTGGAAAGAAAGGAACAACAATATATGGTAACGAGTGTTTATTTCTTTCAAACTTGGGTACTCAATTTTCTTCACCAGCCTCAATCATATTGATTTGAGGTAGAGGGTTATTGACTACATTTGGTATAGGGAGAGGTTTTTCAATAACCTTATCATCTATTAAGTCATGGATTGCATTTTTTAGCACGTAGCATTTGTCAGTGAGGTGACCACTGCAGTGATGGTATTCACAGTACTGGGCATGGTTCCATGAGTTGGGAAGAGGATTTGGCGGCCTATAGTTTTCCAAGGGCTTTAACACTCCCTGTGTCATTAGCCCTTGCAGTATTACGGACTGTGGAGCTTGCAGTTCATTATCGTGCCTATTTCCTCTGTTTGGACCCCTGAAGTTCCTGTTCGGACCGTTGTTTCCACCCATTGTATTTATGGACCTATCTGCTCCATAGGACCATGGGACAGTGTTGTAGCTCTGGGTAGGGAAACTGGCTGATGGCATGACAGGCGTATTTCCCACCATATTGACGGTTGATCCTGATGCGGCTGTCTTTCATTTTGAGTAACGGAAAGAGTTGGGAGGCGTATTGATTTTTAAATGCCCGGTCCGTATATCTTCGTCAATACGGATCCCGATCTCCACTATTTTTTTGAAATTACTATAGGGGAGATACCGCATGTGCTCCAGGTAAATAGGTTGGAGGTTCTTGATGAACATCCTGGATGATTCAGCTGGATCAGGCCTGTCCAATGTTTGAGCTATTTTTCTCTTCCACCTAGCTGCAAAGTCAGCACAGGTTTCTTTTTCCCTTTGGGTGCATGACTTAAGATCCCTTTTATTCTTAGAGGTAGTGTTGTCTTTGTACCTATTTAGGAACTCCTATGCTATTTGGTCCCAAGTGCCCATGGTGCTATTATCTGCTAGCATTAGCCATTGCTTAGCAGCTCCTACCAAGGTGAGGTGAAAATTGGAGGCCATGGCTTCGAAGCTAGCCCCTCTAGACTGCATGCCAGTAGAATAAGATTTTAGGTGGGAGATAGGGCATCCAGTCCCATCAAATTTTTCTATGTCGGACATTTTGAATTTTGAAGGTAGTATTGCTGAAGGTTGCAATGACAATGCCCGTGTAGAAAATTCCCCTTTGTTTAGAAGTTTGAGCACCATTCCTTTTAGGTTCTCCATGTCTGCCTCTAGTTTGGTGGTGATACGATCTTCTCGGAAGGCTTCGTTGAAGAGCGATTTACTCACGCGGCGGAAGCTAGGGATCGAAGGATGTTTGCGGGGGATGACACCTCGACCCAACAATTAGCACGACAGGAACCTTGGCATGTACAGCCGCAACCCGCAATCGTAGCAACTGAAGAACCTAAGTATAGTGATAGACGCCACAATTGATATGGATGAATCAATTGATAAGTCAAGATCAAACACACAAGCTTCACACCTGTATATTCTCTCAATAGTTCAAGAAGAACCAAGAAGTTTTGATAAAACTCACAAAATAATAATCTCAAAGTTAACTGTCTGTTCAATGAAAGAAAAACCCCTATTTATACCTAAACTAGGCTGAAAAGTCGTACTAAACGAATTAGGGTAAAGTTTGGACGCAACCCTAATTTACAAAGCAGCAAAAAAATGGCAGTTCGGGAGACCTTGCGGTGGCAAGCCCCTTGACACCTTGCGTCCGCAAGGTCGGCAGAAAGTCGGCCCGTAAAATCGTCACACCTTGCGGTCACAAGCCTATGATGACCTTGCGTCCGCAAGCTCGGCAGAAAGTTGGCTCGTAAGTTGACACACCTTGCGGTCGCAAGCCTATGATGACCTTGCGTCCGCAAGCCTTCCAGAATGTCTGCTCGAATGCTTGAATTCGTCCTTCTGACTTGGATCACGTTCAGCAGCTTCCTTTGACCCTTTGTGGCCTTCTCTTCATGGGTCATTGCTCGTTCTTCCATCTCCATTGTCTCACGAACCATGCCATTGACTTCTTCATGGATTTTCTTGGCTCGAGCTCTCGTGACCGGTCCAATGGTTGTCGGCATCGGTGTTGAGTTGTTGTTGTTGTTGGGGATGTCCTCATCATTCCCTCCCTCTTGAAAAGGATTTGTCCTCAAATCACCTACATCATACGGACGCAAATCAGCAACATTAAAAGTAGCACTAACATTATACTCACATGGAAGATCCAATTTGTATGCGTTGTCATTGATTCGTTCCAGCACTTGAAACGGTCCATCGCCTCTTGGCATCAACTTTGACTTTCGTTGTTGGGGAAATCTTTCTTTCCGCATATGCAACCAAACCCAATCACCTGGTTCAAACATCAATCTAACAAATACCCTACGTAACTTGATGAGACCATGATAATCACTAACAAAGTGCAGTCTTAACACAAATAACAATATGGTAGGCATGTTAGATAAGGCTTTATCAATTCCTTTACACTTTTCCTTCCAACAAGCAATTTCACAATGCTCCAAGGTCTTACCTTCCAACGAATCCATATATATTCCATGCAATCCATAGATCTTGTGATAGAATTGCGTAACATGGAAAATATCATCTATTTCGTGGTATGCACCAACATAATTCACCAATGAAATATCATGTACTCTCACAATTGTAGAATTTTTATAATGATGAATTTTAGACATACCACACAATCTTACCAACTTAAGACCTAACAAAGCATCAAGGAAAACATCAACAATTCCATGGTATGTTTCAGAATAATATATATTCAGATTTACAATCTTTTTATCATGCATAAAACTCTTAACAGGATGAACTCTAGTATTATTCCATGCACAATTATGAATTTTCTGCCCAACTTGCAATTTAAACATTCTAACAAGATCAAGAGGCTTAACAAGTTTTCGCATGAATAATGTACCCACATGGTCAATCAATTTATCAACTTCAATATCTCCAAAAAGTTCGAGTTTGTTACCTAAGTCATGGTAACCAACATGCATCATCTCATTATTCTTTCCTCCCCTCAATTTAGTGTCATAGGAAGAAGTAAGATCGTACCTTGGTGAGAGTGTAGGAATTACAACATTCTCCTTACCCGGTTGATATCCCCATTTGAATCTCACAACTTCCTTGCTTAGTTTAGGAAGCATCCCATGGCAAACCTGTGGAAGAGAGTTAACAATACTTGGGAACATGATTTCAACTTTGTTAGTATTTAAAATTTCCTTTTTAACCTCACTTGCCCTAACAAAGAAACTCTTTTCTTTTCTCTCTTGGTTTTTCCCCTCATTTCTCTCTTTTATATTTTGATTGCTCACTTTGCTCTCCTTTTGCCTGGCTATCTCACCACTAACTCTCATGTTTTCAGCAAGCCCCTCACTCTTGTTTTCTCTCAATCTCTCCTTTTGTTCGGCTTCTTTTATCTCTATGTTCTTTTCCTCACAAGCCGCACTCTTTTGTATACTAAGCTGATCTTCATACACTTGCTTTGGAGAAAGTGGTGCAAGTATAAAGTGTTTGTCGTTGAAAACAAATGAGTACTTGTTTGTGTACCCATCATGGTGAACTCTCCTATCAACTTGCCAAGGCCTCCCTAGCAACATATGACTAGCCTGTATAGGCACCACATCACATAACACCTCATCCTCATATCTCCCAATTCTGAATTGCACCATCACTTGCTTATTCACCTTCACCTCTCCACTATCATTCAACCATTGCAATTTATATGGTTTCGGATGTCGAATCAAAGGTATCTCCAATTTCGTAACCATGGTAGTACTAGCCACATTAGTGCAACTACCCCCATCTATGATCACTCCACAATTTCTACCCTTCACTTGACAACGAGTATGAAATATGTTCTCCCTTTGCAAAGTCTCATCTTCCTCTCTAACTTGGACATTCATTACCCTCCTAGTCACCAAACTCACCCTATCTACTATCTCCTCCTCAACCTCCTCTAAAGGTGGTATTTGTGAACACGCCTTCACCTCTTTGTCTTCTGCATTGAAACTTTGTCTTTAACCTTTCTGAACATTTATATTTTCTATAATCAAGTCTCAAGTTCTGAACATTAAGCTCGATAATGATCTAGGTAAATTACTTTTTTCAACATTTTATGAAGTCATATGTTGGAAGGCAGGAAACACATAAGGTAATTACGTTTTACTCATGGAGGTTTTACAAATGATTGCGAGCAAAATGAACTTGAAGGATTTGAATTGCCCTTTTAGTGTCACACTCTGGATGGAACGTATTTCACGATCTGGACTACAAAAAGTCCCTTTGCTCTATGAAATATACAATATGTATAACTCGGAATCTTAAGCACTAAGAAATACCTCTTACAACCAAAGCATATGCCTAACTGGTCTACTATCGCAACACCTTTCCAGATATACGTTTGAATTGGCTCCTGATTAGTCTTTAGCATTCCTTTATAAGATCAAGATAAGAAAATTATGATTCGTGCTACTACCAATAGTTTCCACCAAGAATCAAAACAATCTTTGTTCTAATCTTTTATTAAACATGTTCATTTGTCTTACGCATTGAAACTTTGTCTTTAACCTTTCTCGAGCATTTATATTTTCTATAATCTAGTCTCAAGTTTTGAACATTAAGCTCGATAATGATCGGTAAATTACTTTTTTCAACATTTTATGAAGTCATATGTTGGACGGCAGGAAACACATAAGGTAATTACGTTTTACCCAGGGAGGTTTTACAAATGATTGCGAGCAAAATGAACTTGAAGGATTTGAATTCCCCTTTTAGTGTCACACTCTGGATGGAACGTATTTCAAGATCTGGACTACAAAAAGTCCCTTGCTCTATGAAATATACAATATGTATAACTCGGAATCTTAAGCACTAAGAAATACCTCTTACAACCAAAGCATATGCCTAACTGGTCTACTATCGCAACACCTTTCCAGATATACGTTTGAATTGGCTCCTGATTAGTCTTTAGCATTCCTTTATAAGATCAAGATAAGAAAATTATGATTCGTGCTACCACCAATAGTTTCCACCAAGAATCAAAACAATCTTTGTTCTAATCTTTTATTAAACATGTTCATTTGTCTTCTGCATTGAAACTTTGTCTTTAACCTTTCTGAGCATTTATATTTTCTATAATCTAGTCTCAAGTTCTGAACATTAAGCTCGATAATGATCTGGGTAAATTACTTTTTTCAACATTTTATGAAGTCATATGTTGGATGGCAGGAAACACATAAGGTAATTACGTTTTACCCAGGGAGGTCTTACAAATGATTGCGAGCAGCCATTTCAACTTGAAGGATTGGAATTCCTTTTTAGAGTCACACTCTAGATGAACGTATTTCAAGATCTGGACTACAGAAAGTCCCTTGCTCTATGAATTATACAATATGTATAACTAGGAATCTTAAGCACTAAGAAATACCTCTTACAACAAAAGCATGTGCCTAACGGTCTAATCTTAACACCTTTCGGATATACGTTTGAATTGGCTCCTGATTAGTCTTTAGCATTCCTTTATAAGATCAAGATAAGAAAATTATGATTCGTGCTACCAGTCAATAGTTTCCACCAGTAATCAAAACAATCTTTGTTCTAATCTTTTATTAAACATGTTCATTTGTCTTCTGCATTGAAACTTTGTCTTTAACCTTCGAGCATTTATATTTTCTATAATCTAGTCTCAATGAACATTAAGCTCGATAATGATGGGTAAATTACTTTTTTCAACATTTTATGAAGTCATATGTTGGACGGAGGAAACACATAAGGTAATTACGTTTTACCGGGGAGGTCTTACAAATGATTGCGGCGACCATTTCAACTTGAAGGATTGGAATTCCTTTTTAGAGTCACACTCTGGATGAACGTATTTCAAGATCTGGACTACTGAAAGTCCCTTGCTCTATGAAATATACAATATGTATAACTAGGAATCTTAAGCACTAAGAAATACCTCTTACAACAAAAGCATGTGCCTAAGTCTAATCTTGCAACACCTTTCGGATATACGTTTGAATTGGCTCTGATTAGTCTTTAGCATTCCTTTATAAGATCAAGATAAGAAAATTATGATTCGTGCTACCGGTCAATAGTTTCCACAAATCAAAACAATCTTTGTTCTAATCTTTTATTAAACATGTTCATTTGTCTTACGCATTGAAACTTTGTCTTTAACCTTTACGAGCATTTATATTTTCTATAATCTAGTCTCAAGTTCGAACATTAAGCTCGATAATGATCGGTAAATTACTTTTTTCAACATTTTATGAAGTCATATGTTGGACGGCAGGAAACACATAAGGTAATTATACCAGGAGGTCTTACAAATGATTGCGAGCAGCCATTTCAACTTGAAGGATTGGAATTCCTTTAGAGTCACACTCTAGATGAACGTATTTCAAGATCTGGACTACAGAAAGTCCCTTGCTCTATGAAATATACAATATGTATAACTAGGAATCTTAAGCACTAAGAAATACCTCTTACAACAAAAGCATGTGCCTAACGGGTCTAATACGCAACACCTTTCCGATATACGCTTGAATTGGCTCCCGATTAGTCTTTAGCATTCCTTTATAAGATCAAGATAAGAAAATTATGATTCGTGCAACTACCAATAGTTTCCACCAAGAATCAAAACAATCTTTGTTCTAATCTTTTATTAAACATGTTCATTTGTCTTCTCGCATTGAAACTTTGTCTTTAACCTTTCGAGCATTTATATTTTCTATAATCTAGTCTCAAGTTAGAACATTAAGCTCGATAATGATCTGGGTAAATTACTTTTTTCAACATTTTATGAAGTCATATGTTGACGGAAACACATAAGGTAATTACGTTTACCGTGAGGTCTTACAAATGATTGCGAGCAAATTTGAACTAGAAGGATTTGAATTCCCCTTTTAGTGTCACACTCGGATGAACGTATTTCAAGATCTACTACAAAGTCCCTTGCTCTATGAAATATACAATATGTATAACTAGGAATCTTAAGCACTAAGAAATACCTCTTACAACAAAAGCATGTGCCTAACGAGGTCTATCTTGCAACACCTTTCCAGATATACGTTTGAATTGGCTCCTGATTAGTCTTTAGCATTCCTTTATAAGATCAAGATAAGAAAATTATGATTCGTGCTACCAGTCAATAGTTTCCACCAAGATAATCAAAACAATCTTTGTTCTAATCTTTTATTAAACATGTTCATTTGTCTTCGCATTGAAACTTTGTCTTTAACCTTTCTCGAGCATTTATATTTTCTATAATCTAGTCTCAAGTTTCGAACATTAAGCTCGATAATGATCTCGGTAAATTACTTTTTCAACATTTTATGAAGTCATATGTTGGACGGCGAGAAACACATAAGGTAATTACGTTTTACCGGGGAGGTCTTACAAATGATTGCGGCGCGGCAACCATTTCAACTTGAAGGTTGGAATTCCTTTTTTAGAGTCACACTCTGGATGAACGTATTTCAAGATCTGGACTACAGAAAGTCCCTTGCTCTATGAAATATACAATATGTATAACTAGGAATCTTAAGCACTAAGAAATACCTCTTACAACAAAAGCATGTGCCTAACAGGTCTAATATTGCAACACCTTTCCAGATATACGTTTGAATTGGCTCCTGATTAGTCTTGAGCCTTCCTTTATAAGATCAAGATAAGAAAATTATGATTCGTGCTACCAGTCAATAGTTTCCACCGGTAATCAAAACAATCTTTGTTCTAATCTTTTATTAAACATGTTCTTTTGTCTTTTTCGCATTGAAACTTTGTCTTTAACCTTTAGAGCATTTATATTTTCTATAATCTAGTCTCAAGTTCGAACATTAAGCTCGATAATGATCTAGGTAAATTACTTTTTCAACATTTTATGAAGTCATATGTTGGAGGCGGGGAAACACATAAGGTAATTACGTTTTACCGGGGAGGTCTTACAAATGATTGCGAGCAGCCATTTGAACTTGAAGGATTTGAATTCCCTTTTAGTGTCACACTCTGGATGAACGTATTTCAAGATCTGGACTACAAAAAGTCCCTTGCTCTATGAAATATACAATATGTATAACTAGGAATCTTAAGCACTAAGAAATACCTCTTACAACAAAAGCATGTGCCTAACAGGTCTAATACTGCAACACCTTTCCAGATATACGTTTGAATTGGCTCCTGATTAGTCTTTAGCATTCCTTTATAAGATCAAGATAAGAAAATTATGATTCGTGCTACCAGTCAATAGTTTCCACCAGTAATCAAAACAATCTTTGTTCTAATCTTTTATTAAACATGTTCATTTTGCATTGAAACTTTGTCTTTAACCTTTCTGAGCATTTATATTTTCTATAATCTAGTCTCAAGTTCTGAACATTAAGCTCGATAATGATCTGGGTAAATTACTTTTTTCAACATTTTATGAAGTCATATGTTGGACGACAGGAAACACATAAGGTAATTACGTTTTACCCAGGGAGGTCTTACAAATGATTGCGAGCAGCCATTTCAACTTGAAGGTTGGAATTCCTTTTTTAGAGTCACATTCTGGATGAACGTATTTCAAGATATGGACTACAGAAAGTCCCTTGCTCTATGAATTATACAATATGTATAACTAGGAATCTTAAGCACTAAGAAATACCTCTTACAACAAAAGCATGTGCCTAACAGGTCTAATACTGCAACACCTTTCCAGATATACGTTTGAATTGGCTCCTGATTAGTCTTTAGCATTCCTTTATAAGATCAAGATAAGAAAATTATGATTCGTGCAACCAGTCAATAGTTTCCACCAGTAATCAAAACAATCTTAGTTCTAATCTTTTATTAAATATGTTCGTTTGTCTTCTGCATTGAAACTTTGTCTTTAACCTTTCTGAGCATTTATATTTTCTATAATCTAGTCTCAAGTTCTGAACATTAAGCTCGATAATGATCTAGGTAAATTACTTTTTTCAACATTTTATGAAGTCATATGTTGGGCCAGAAACACATAAGGTAATTACGTTTTACCCAGGGAGGTCTTACAAATGATTGCGAGCAGCCATTTGAACTTGAAGGATTTGAATTCCCCTTTTAGTGTCACACTATGGATGAACGTATTTCAAGATCTGGACTACAGAAAGTCCCTTGCTCTATGAAATATACAATATGTATAACTAGGAATCTTAAGCACTAAGAAATACCTCTTACAACGAAAGCATGTGCCTAACCTTAGGTCTAATCTTTCTTTGCCAACACCTTTCCAGATATACGTTTGAATTGGCTCCTAATTAGTCTTTAGCATTCCTTTATAAGATCAAGATAAGAAAATTATGATTCGTGCTACCAGTCAATAGTTTCCACCAGTAATCAAAACAATCTTTGTTCTAATCTTTTATTAAACATGTTCATTCTGCATTGAAACTTTGTCTTTAACCTTTCTGAGCATTTATATTTTCTATAATCTAGTCTCAAGTTCTGAACATTAAGCTCGATAATGATCTGGGTAAATTACTTTTTTCAACATTTTATGAAGTCATATGTTGGACGACAGGAAACACATAAGGTAATTACGTTTACCTGGAGGTCTTACAAATGATCAGCAGCATTTCAACTTGAAGGTTGAATTCCTTTTAGAGTCACACTCGATGAACGATTTCAAGATAACTACGTAAAGTCCCTTGCTCTATGAAATATACAATATGTATAACTAGGAATCTTAAGCACTAAGAAATACCTCTTACAACAAAAGCATGTGAAATGTGTACACACGCATACGCTTGAATTGGCCTGATTAGTCTTTAGCATTCCTTTATAAGATCAAGATAAGAAAATTATGATTCGGCAACCAAATAATAGTTTCCACCAAGAATCAAAACAATCTTTGTTCTAATCTTTTATTAAACATGTTCATTTGTCTTCTCTGCATTGAAACTTTGTCTTTAACCTTTCGAGCATTTATATTTTCTATAATCTAGTCTCAAGTTCTCGAACATTAAGCTCGATAATGATCTGGTAAATTACTTTTTTCAACATTTTATGAAGTCATATGTTGGACGGCAGGAAACACATAAGGTAATTACGTTTTACCCAGGGAGGTCTTACAAATGATTGCGAGCAGCCATTTCAACTTGAAGGTTGGAATTCCTTTTTTAGAGTCACATTCTGGATGAACGTATTTCAAGATATGGACTACAGAAAGTCCCTTGCTCTATGAATTATACAATATGTATAACTAGGAATCTTAAGCACTAAGAAATACCTCTTACAACAAAAGCATGTGCCTAACAGGTCTAATACTGCAACACCTTTCCAGATATACGTTTGAATTGGCTCCTGATTAGTCTTTAGCATTCCTTTATAAGATCAAGATAAGAAAATTATGATTCGTGCAACCAGTCAATAGTTTCCACCAGTAATCAAAACAATCTTAGTTCTAATCTTTTATTAAATATGTTCGTTTGTCTTCTGCATTGAAACTTTGTCTTTAACCTTTCTGAGCATTTATATTTTCTATAATCTAGTCTCAAGTTCTGAACATTAAGCTCGATAATGATCTAGGTAAATTACTTTTTTCAACATTTTATGAAGTCATATGTTGGACGGCAGGAAACACATAAGGTAATTACGTTTTACCCAGGGAGGTTTTACAAATGATTGCGCGCAAAATGAACTTGAAGGATTTGAATTCCCCTTTTAGTGTCACACTCTGGATGGAACGTATTTCAAGATCTGGACTACAAAAAGTCCCTTGCTCTATGAAATATACAATATGTATAACTCGGAATCTTAAGCACTAAGAAATACCTCTTACAACGAAAGCATGTGCCTAACTGGTCTAATACTGCAACACCTTTCCAGATATACGTTTGAATTGGCTCCTGATTAGTCTTTAGCATTCCTTTATAAGATCAAGATAAGAAAATTATGATTCGTGCTACCAAATAATAGTTTCCACCGAATCAAAACAATCTTTGTTCTAATCTTTTATTAAACATGTTCATTCTCTCGATTGAAACTTTGTCTTTAACCTTTCGAGCATTTATATTTTCTATAATCTAGTCTCAAGTTCTCGAACATTAAGCTCGATAATGATCCGGTAAATTACTTTTTTCAACATTTTATGAAGTCATATGTTGACGACGTGAAACACATAAGGTAATTACGTTTACCCAGGAGGTCTTACAAATGATTGCAAGCGCCATTTCAACTTGAAGGATTGGAATTCTTTTTAGAGTCACACTCGATGAACGATTTCAAGATCTGGACTACGTAAAGTCCCTTGCTCTATGAAATATACAATATGTATAACTAGGAATCTTAAGCACTAAGAAATACCTCTTACAACAAAAGCATGTGCCTAACAGTCTAATATCCGCAACACCTTTCCGATATACGCTTGAATTGGCTCCCGATTAGTCTTTAGCATTCCTTTATAAGATCAAGATAAGAAAATTATGATTCGTGCAACCACCAATAGTTTCCACCAAGAATCAAAACAATCTTTGTTCTAATCTTTTATTAAACATGTTCATTTGTCTTCCGCATTGAAACTTTGTCTTTAACCTTCTCGAGCATTTATTTTCTATAATCTAGTCTCAAGTTCTTGAACATTAAGCTCGATAATGATCTCGGTAAATTACTTTTTTCAACATTTTATGAAGTCATATGTTGGACGGCAGAAACACATAAGGTAATTACGTTTTACCCAGGAGGTCTTACAAATGATTGCGAGCAACCATTTCAACTTGAAGGATTGAATTCCTTTTTAGAGTCACACTGATGAACGATTTCAAGATCTGGACTACGTAAAAGTCCCTTGCTCTAT